>BQNB010033338.1:0-52422 GCA_026074375.1 Tanacetum coccineum
TGGTCGAGGACCAAAAATGCAACGGAAACTTGAAAATAAGGACTCTCACTGCAATTTCGAAAGTTAAGGTCCCAAATCTGTAATTTGGCCATACCACAGGGACCAAAAATGCAATTAACTCTTTTTTAAATGTTTTGTTAATTCATTTTTATTGCTAATATGAGTAACTATTTAACTTTTTGTTTTGTGTTTTTGGTACTAAAATTATTAAAGTTTACGTGGTCATTGCAAATCTATTACACTTAAAAATTCAGTCCTTAAAATAAATGTGGAGGTGCCCATAATTAGTGTGGAGGTATTCATAAGATGCTTCAATTATCCAGGCATATCAAGAGTTGCAAACTATCCAACCGTACTCTTGAATTCTTCTCCATTATATACAATACATCCGGGTAATTTAATATGAAGAAGGGGAAAGGATTGGGATTATTTAATCCTCTATTAAATCTTAAACGATCAACCTCACATCTTAATCTCCTTTTCTACAAGGTTCGTTTCTTTTTGTAACCAAGAGAAAGATCAACAATTGCTGAAAAAGTGAAATCTCTTTCCCCTTAATTAGCAGGTTTTGGGATTTTTGATGTGGGTTTTGTGGTGTTAATTTTTTGATTGTCAGGTTTTGTGTTGCATCAGCGTTGTTGGTGTGGTGCTGTTGGAAGGTGTGGCTGTAGTTAATTGATTTTTGTTCATTCGAATCATGCTTTATTTATAGTTTACATATCTAAGAGTTAGTTGATTGTCAGGCTTTATATCGATATGTTAAATCCATATGCACCACAGTGGGTTTCGTGGCTTAATAGAAACATATTTGGTTTAAGTTGTGATTCTTCGCGCACTGGCATGGCAAATCGTTGTGTTTGCAGCCATGGCGGATGTATCCGCTTCTTTGGTTTTTTAATTTGTCTCAGCTTCATATTGTTGTTGTTATTATTATTATTATTATTATTATTATTATTATTATTATAGATTGTTTGGATCAGTTATGTGAAGATTTATGTGTACGAATGCTTGCATTGCAAGGGCTTCAACCGTCAAAGGAATAATGTGTTTGCGGCGAGGTTGGCTGCCGAAGGAATGCTTTGCAACTTTCTTTCGGTATGCCTTTCTTTTATATTTTAGTACCCATTGTTTGTATGTTTTTAGCAGAGCTACATGATTAGTTTTAGGTATTGATTGTGGGATTTTAAGAGTTTGCATTTTAGTATATAAAAGTATAGAACAATCTTTGGTCAATAATTGTGGTAAGAGCTCTATGATGTAGCACTCCGCGCACACTAAAACAGTAACAGTAACAGAACGTATCGGGTATTTTGTGTAGCTATAATGGTCGTAAAAAGTCATCGTTAACTTTCTGTATCGCTAACATTCAACAAATATGCCATGAATATATAATTACATTTCGTCAGTTTTACCCATTTGACCCGTTAGAAAATAAACCCAACCAAATCAACCCGTGTACTTATGAAAAAATGGTGGTTGTGCAGGTCCACCCGCATACCTCCATTGAAGACTTGGATGAGCTATCAACCCTACTTCAAGTTCCTTTGGTAGCAGGTACTGTAAATCGTGGTAGTGAAGTAATAGGTGTGGGTATAATTGTTAATGACTGGACCGCCTTTTGATGAACAATGTCTGATGAAAAATGTGAATTAGTGAAATGTGATATTCGGTATCTCATATGTGTTTATATGAGACAAGTGGATCTGTTAACTATGAAAGGAGAACAAGGCTGAGTCGGGTGTGTGAAGTGTTATGATATTTTATGTAACACGTTCTGCTTGGCGAGAGTTGTGAATTAGTGAAATATAACTTTATGTATCTGCTCATATGTATATATGTGACCTGTTATATCTATTAAGTTAGGAAATCAGTATTCGGCTCGATGTGTATATTGTTAATAGACATGGTTTAGGTTTAATGGATACACAGACTAGCCTCTAATAATTTTGAAAGTGGAAGCCATCCCGGTTACATCACAAACTTAACGATATAATGTTGATGGTACTGTTTAAAAGTGCTGCGTAAAAATATGCTCCTATCATATCAGTCGTGTAGATCCGTTCTATAAGTGTTATATCGATTTTGAGTTTTTAAACTCTTCCAGACTCTTACTTCATATATGAAATCATTAACTGCAAAGGCTATAATTAGAAGTAGCTAAGGCAAGAATAGAGGCTGCATTGGACGAGTTTGATACAGGTAAATCATAATTTATGGTTTATATTAGTACCAACATCTTAAGTGAATCATGTATAACTTAATACCATAAAAGTGCAGAAGTTGCAGGTAAGTTAAGGGGAAAGAACTAAACAATGTATGGCTTAAAGTCAACTTATGATCAAATTCAGGTACATATTAGCACTGAGAGTCTGAGATCATAGAATTTTAAAGGCTTATGCATATGAAATGGTGTACTTGATTAATATTCTTTTTCCTCTAGAGATGCAATGAATCCGTAAGATCAACAAAAAGAGATTCTATTAGCGTTTTACCTACACTTAGTATTAGAATAGCAATAGTAGTTCGAATTCCAGTTTCATGATGGTACTGTTTAAAAGTGTTGCGTAAAATATGATCTTATCATATCAGTTGTGCAAATCCGTTCTATAAGTGTTATATCGATTTTGAGTTTTTAAACTCTTGCAGACTCTTACTCCATATATGCAATCAGCAACTGCAAAGGCTATAAGCCGGTATGCTTACAGAAAAGGCAGAAGCAAGTGTCTCAGAGCTGTGAGTATTGACTTCAAATTCATCCCCAGGGTACATGATTATGGCAACGTGGGGTGGTTGGAGGGGAGGGAGGGGGGGGAGTGTAGTGTGCGTGGAGACATCAGCTTGTCTAGGGAGGGGGGGAGAAATTGTTAGAAAGAGCCTGATTGGCAGTATGAAGATGGTGGTGTATCTGTAGAGTTAATATTGGGGGTTAGGCTGGTTTTTTGTTTGGTTTTTTCGTGTGGTGATGGTTTATTCGCTGTCTTGTTGTTTTGTTATTTTTTTCCTTCGCTGCAGAGGAGAAGATGGCGCGCAGATGAATCCGTAAGATCCAAGCAAAAAGGGGAGATTCGGTACTTAGTAAGCGGTTTTGACTAAACATAGACTAGCGACGAAAGACAAGTTATTTTAAAAAACCTGACACTTAGTATGTGGGTAGAAGGTGAAGGCAATGATAGTTGAGGGTGGTGGGGTTGTGCGATGGGGGGATGTAGCCAGTTTCATGACGTGTGACTGGCGTTTATCACAAGAAAGTGTTGGGTATTGTGTGGCTATAAGACAATGATGAGGTCGATGCTGAAATGCAGTAGGATCTGGAGGGGTGTGTGGTGGGCACGAGTGATCCGAGTGCGTGGAATCGGAGGGGGGAGTGGTGTAGGTAATGAGGGGAGAGAAGAGGAGGAGAGGTGAGTATAAATAGACATATAGGAGAATAAGAGAGTATAAGTGTATAAAAGGCACGAGACGGGATCCAGAGGATACGGAATCACAAAGCTTACGGTGTGGGCGGTTATAGAGACTATAATGGGGATCGCTTTGGTATGTAGCTTTAAGAACTCTTCTTTGCAGAGGACTCGTTACTTCCATTCATATGATAATTGCAGAATCAGGCAACTGCAAAGGCTATAACAATCACTATACTTATATGGTTTTGAGTTTGGTTTCTTTAAGGTAAATTCAGTTTTTCCTCTTTAAGGTTTCATTTATTCACTTATCTTCTTTTTAAGTAAAAATGTTTGTTTTAGTGTGCAATGCCAAACACCCTTTAAGAAATTATTATCACATTGAATAGAAAATTTACAAATTATTTCTTGATGTATGTTATGAACTCATATCAGTTCAGCTTTTGGTTTAATGTACAATATCAGACTGCATTAAAGGAGCTTGATACAGGTAAATCATCAAAAGCTAGAGCTTTGGGAGATTTAAAAATATGATTAATACATCTACTGAAGCTCGAGGCACTGCATCGATAAACAGCTCAAAGATAACACTCTCTATAACTTTGAATACGAATACTTAACAACGATGATCGGAGGTGCTGATGAGTTGACCGATAAGAAGATAGCTGCATCACATGCTTGGGTTAAGGCCGTGAAGGCACAAGAAAAGGAAATTTTGATGAAAGTTGAGATGATACAAAGGATGATTAGTGAATTAGGTGAAGATGAGATCGAAAGAGTAGATGAGCCAGAATTGTGGCTTCTGCTCGAAGAACATTAAACGGGCTGAATTGCATTGCCTAAGGACTTCGATGTCCCTGTATCCGGGTAAGTCACGCTTTAAGGAAAAAAAGTAATACCATAGCTCACAAGAATGTTTAGTAACAACAATAATATTGGAATGGATTAGTGAATGGTTTGTTGAGATTGTGCAATTTAATAAACAATGTTTTGTTGTGGAGATGTACGCTTGACGTGTTTATAAGGACTCTTCTTATTAAGGTGTGACGTGTTTATATGTGTAACAAGTGATTACTTTTTCTAAGTAACCTATTTGTTTGAAAATGTATTTGAGAATTCGAAAGTACTTAGTTGGGCAATTTGTGAGACCATCAGCCGAGACATTCTACATGCGGGTTCAGTGTTAAGATATAGTTCAATGTTAAGATATAATCTCAAGAATCTCCGCCTTAAGATGGTAATGATTTCCCTTGTTAACAAAAAGATTTCACTAACAAAAGACGATCCGGAGGTTGGGGAGGATAGAAATAAAAGTAAGCCATTTTATTAGAGAGAGAAAGGAAAGAGTGTGTGTGTTTTCTAGAAAGAGAAACAACATACACTTATGAGACACAATGTTTATCCTCACCCCTCCATGGAAGTATGGAGGGGGTATTTATAGTCCAAATAAGTGACACCTAACTATTGTAACATGTCATATATTGAGTCTCTACGGTGTCAACGACATAGACTAAAAACTATATTGAGTAATTCCCAGATAATGTCAACCCATATTTTAAAAAACGGCACGTTGTGAACCATCTCCCCCAATCATGTGTGACATACGGAATTACTTCACAATGTTCCTATCATGTACAAATACAACACAAATAAAGTCTTCCAAACCGCTTCCAAAGCTGAAGATGTCTTCTAAGTTCTCCTTGTCTTGAAACTTGTACTCCAGCTTGGATCTTTAGTCTCTTTACTTGTACAGAAACCATTGTAGTATGCACGAGTTAGGTTAACTTCCCCTAATTCATGCAGTATGTCTTAAAAAGCTTTCTTCATAGACTCCTTTTTGGCAAAGTTTTTGAATCAGCTTCCCCCAAACCAACATCCCTATCTTGAGTAGATCCTGAAACTTTGTTGTAGCTTGAACAATCTTCTACTTGTCATTGACGTGCACAGCGGAATTTTGTCGAAGTCAAACCACACCAACGACCACTACTTCTTGTCATTAAAGGGCTTGGTTGAATACTCGGTTCGGGGGTGCATGCTAAAATCGGAGGGCGCGGCGGCAGGAGCGTGCTGGGGTATCTCCGGCAGCGTTCGCAGTCATGAGCGGAGGACAGCGTTCATAAACCATGCTGAGCTTAGCGAGATGTACTGTGATAGCACTACGGCGGACACCCGGCGCAGGCAGGAGATTGAGCGGCATGGTGTACACCGTAGCAGAAGTGGCACACTGAAGTACCGGTGGAATGGGTAGCGAGCCAGTTTTCTCCTATAGGCTCACTTGTTGCGAACACACAGCGTCTCCAGCCTTGTCGCGATCATGAGAAGAGAGTGTGTACGCGCTAGCGATGAGTACGAGCGCGTAAGGTCGAGGGCAGGGATGATATCTGGTTGAGCGCGCCGCGAGTACAGTGGAAAGTCCGAAACGCAGAGGGCGTGCCCGGAGTAGGTTGCGGCCGACGGGGGTAGTCGAGAGGCACGAGGAAGACGGTGAGGAGGGGACAGGAGTGAGGATGAACCCAAGATTCAAGAGAACTTGTACAGTGAATCAAGGTCTTAGGATGATAGAATGGTAGGATTTGAATGAGGCGTGCGATTAAATGTTTATTATGTCTGTAGGAACGGTGAAGATATCCTTATAGTGTGTGAGAGTATCGTGTGTGAAGATGGACAGAGTAATGATCCCGGAGCCAGAATTGGCTGTGATAGCATCACGCGAGCGCTTTAAACTTGCTCGATGGGGCTAAGAGAACTTACCCAACCGGGGGGGGGGGGGAGCGTAGTAGACTACGCCGTAGAGAGGTGTGATGAATGGGTAACTGCGGAGTTGAGGTAGGACGGATAGGAGAACCCGTATCAAGAACCGGCGCGCCGAGATTACTCAAATGTGACGGATAAATCGGCCAACTAAGATTAGTGGTGTACTTAAAGGGCTTCGAGCACAGTTTGTAATAGATATTGGAAGAGGAGATGGGCAAGGATGAGAGAATCTATAATGTTAGCTCGAGTAGATACCGCAACCGAGACTCCACGATATAAGAAGTAGAGCGTAGGCGGCGCCGCATCTTTGATATTACCGCACAACTTCACGGGAGGGCGATGGCGTGTGACGCAGACTGTGATGTATCAGGGGGACGAGATCGTAACGGGAGCGGCTTTAGCGTAGTAGATAATGTAGCGGCTGCTCGTTGTAGCCTCAAGCCGGGCTCGCGCTGGTAGCGGTAGGCGTTGGTTACGATAAGATAAGATGTCAAGCTACAACACTAAGTTGTATATGTTCAAAGGCCGGAGGAGCGGGAAGCAGCGTCGGCGAGATTGGAGGTTTAAAGAGAGAGGTGTTGAGGCAGCAATAGGAAGGGAGATCTAGCGTCTTGCGCGAAGAAGAGCGTAGGCACGGGCCTAAGCCGTGTGGAAGACCCGACTTCAAGGCTTAAAAGGATAAGGGGGGTGACAGAAACCCAGATCAAGCGAGTTGGTAGGAATGCGGACGTGGTGTCGCGGAGTGCCGTAAGGGTCTCTCGGGAATCGGGTTAGGTCCGGTTATTGTGCGGGGGTGGGGGGGGTTAGGGGTTATAGAGAGTTGCTAGTGGAGTGGCAATCTTTTTCAGAGACAGGACGGTGTTAGAGGGGGGGTGGCGCGTGGAATGTAGTGTAGAGGGTGTATGCTTTGGGGGGGGGGGGGGGGGGGGGGGGGGGAGGGTGGGTGGGGGGTGAGTTATGGGCGATAGTTTCATTTGACTTGGATGTATCATGATTCGCTCCCAGGGCTCATTCAATGTTGGCGGCGCGGCCGTGGGGCGCTAACGGACGTAGAGCGGAGGGGGCGTTGGGGGTGGCGGGGGGGGGGAGGTGGGGGTGCGAGGGGGGGGAGGGGGGGGGGGCGGGCGGGGGGGTGGGGGATGGCGCCACGGGGCGTGGGGGGGGAGTGGAGCGGGGGGGCGGGGGGGGGGGGGGGGGGTGGGGCTGTGGGGGGCGGGGGGGGGGAGGCGGGGGGGGGGAGGGGTGGGTGGGGGGGAGGGGGGTGGTGCGTGCGGGAGGAACTTGTGGGGGGGGGGGGGAGGGGGGGGGGGGGGGGCGTGGGGGGGGGAGTGTGGGGGGGGAGGAGGTGTGGGTGGGGGGGGGAGGGGGGGGGGGGAGTTGGGGGGGGGGTGGGGGGGGTGGGGGGGGTGTGGGGGGGGGGGGGGGGGGGGGAGGGGGGGGGGGGGGGGGGGGGGGAGGGGTGGTGTTAGGGGGGTGTGAGGCTGTTGGGGGGGGGGGGTGGGGGGGTGGGGGGGGGGGGGGGGGGGGGGGGGGCGGGGGGGGGGGGGGGGGGGGGGGGTCTGGGAGGATGGGAGGGGCTGGTCGGGGGGGGGTGGCGGGGGGGGGTGGGGTGGGGGAGGAGGGTGGGTGGGGTGGGGGGGGGGGAGGGGGGTTGGGGGGGTGGTATTGGGGGTGGATTGGTCCGCAATTAACCATCTTCTTGTATTCCTTACAACCACCGCTGAGTCATGGGGAGGTTTGCTCTTCTTGTTGCGCTTGTGGCGGCAGGTTCAGAGAACCTTTTTAAGCAGAGATTTTATCTTGTCTTCGCTTTTTCGGTGGCGTTAGAGAAACAAAAAACTGTTGCGTCGGTGGGTGGCATGATTGTATTGGGTCGCTTGAAAATCTGATCCAAGCAACAATCTGCTTGGTTGAAGGAAAATTAACACGACATTTGTGCTATTGGTTTTAAGGTGGGGGAAGAAGAAACAATGTTTCGTTCTTTTTTCGGCTTAAAAAGAAAAAAAATTGCAGTTGCAGAACATTGTGACTTTCTGCGATGTGACGATGAAAGGTTGAAATAATCGGTCGTTATTGTTGTGGAGGTGTCTGAACTGTGTAAGACGGTCCTACCAGGGAGGAGGTATGGAGAGGGGTTGGGGTTATAACACAGGAAGAAGTGGAGACGTGTTTCTTCAAAATCGCCAACAGTTGTTTCTCGCTGGCGTGCGTGTTCGCGTGTATTCGTGTGGGGTGGTGTGGCGTAGGGGGGGGGGCACGGGGGGGAGCTAGGGGGAGCAGAAAAGGGTGTTTGGGATGGGGTGAGGGGGGGGCTTGGTATGGTGTTTTTGTTGTTTGCATATTTTTTATTTGTTTTGCCTTCGGGGCGGGTGGGGGGGGGAGGGGGGGGGGGGGAAGTTTACTTGGGGAGACAGACCGTGCGTGGCGATCTAGTCAGTCGGGTGAGGAATAAGCACACAATGGGGCAGCATGATTTCGCGGGGGGGAGGGGTGGGGGGGTGTGGGGGGGGGGGGGGTGGGCGGGGGGTGTGGGGGGGGGGAGGTGGGGGGTCGGGGGGGGGGGGGCCGGGGGGCGGGGGGGTCGGGGGTGGGGGGGGAGGGGGGGGGAGGTGGTGTGGGGGTATGCGGCGGGGGGGGGGGGGGGGGGGGGGGGGGGGGGTGGGGGGGGGTTTCTTTGGGGGGGCGGAGGTGAGGGGGGTGGGGCGTTCGGTGGGTCTTGATTTTGTTTTTTCCGCTTTATGGTGGATGGGGTTGGTTCGCTCGGCATTGGATATGCAGGGTGTGGGGGGGGTGGGTGGGGAGTTTTCTCGAGCGGGGGGTGGGGGGGGGGCGCGTGGGGGAGGGGGTGGTTGGGGGGGGCGGGGGGGTTGGGGTGGTGGTCTGGTTGGGGGGGGGGGGGGGGAGGGGGGGGGGGGGGGGGGGGGGGGGGGGGGGGGGGGGGGGGGGTGGGGGGGGTAGCCGAGTTTCAGAGAACACATGGTCTTTGCTGCCAGTTGCGGTTGTTCCCCCGGGATGGGTCTCGGATATGTTGTGTGGTCAAGTGTGTGCACTGGAAGGGCAGCGGGATTGGGGAGTCATTTGGGGGGGTAGGGGGAGCTATATTGGGTTATGTGGTATGTGGGGACGCTGAGATGTTATTCACGACACATTCCATGGTGGGTACATATTTATTTCTTCCCGCGGATGTCGGAAGGGTGTAAATTGGCGACTGTTTCCCGCTTCTTGTCTGGATGTCCTTTTCAACATTTCAGTATCCACATTCCGGCTTATCCCTTTCCGGCGACGATTATCAGTGGTCCGGGCACGAGGAAATACGAGGGTTTTGTGTATTTTGGGGAATTTAGCATTTACAGGTTTAATTAGGGACATTCTTCGATATTGGGTTGCCGAGTTCGGATACATTTCGTGAAATGGTTCGGACTATGGGTGGGATTATGGTCATGTGGTGGGTTGATGCATGGTACAATTGTTCGTGTAGGTTGGCGTTTGGTGGGGAGGGGGACTTTTTCGGGGGAATTGGAGGAGGGCGGATGGGGCGGGGGGAGCGGGACAGGACCTGGATGATGTGAGGGTTATTGGATGGGGTAAGGTTGGGGGAAATGGGGGGGGTGAGCAAGGGGGTGATCGCGGTCCGGAGTTTAAGCGAGGATGAGTTTGTGGGTAGGTTGATGGTGGAGTAGAGGCATTGGGGGTATACCGGGGAGCGGAGGGGGCGTTCGGGTCGTTTGGGGGAGGAGTGGGGTTTTGGTGGTTTATAGTGGGACGGAAGCAGGGGCCTGTGGCGAATAGGGTGGTTCTGACGGATATGGGATTGAATCGGCGGCTGCGGGGGCGAGGAGGTGGGTTGGATGGGGTGTGGTGGGCAGCCAGATGTAACACGGATCGTCTATTACCCGGGTGTGTGCGCGGACAGACACATTTCGGAACGACCTTCCCTTGGGTATTTGGCATGCGTGTGGTGGGGTCAAGTGGTTCGCGCCGCTCGGTGGTCGGCGGGCGGGTCGGGGGGGTCGGTGGGTTTGTTGGAGGGGGCGGTGTGATGTCGCGGGTCTGGATGGTACTGGATGGGTGACGGGGAGGGGGCGGGTAGGAGAGTGCATGGGGGGGGGGGAGCGGGGGGCTGAGGGGGACGGGAGCAGTGGGGGAGGGGGAATGGCGATGGGGGTGGGGGAGGGGTGGGTGGTGTTGTATCTGGGGTTGTGTTGGGGGGGTGGTGGGGGGGGGACATATAGGGGGCTGGATGAGGGGGAGGGGGGGAGGGGGGGAGGGGAGGGGGGCGAAGTGGGGGGGGGGTATGGGGTGAGGGGGGGGGCGAGGGGTTCTGGTGTATTGTATAAACGTATAGCCAGTCTTCCTTAGTGGGGGGGGGGGGGGGAAGGGGGAGGTATGTGCATCGCGACATATTACCTGCGAGGAGGTTGTTTTAGGACGTTTAGTAACATTAGACTATATGGTCCGTATTGATCAGTTATCCGGGGGTCGGTGGCGTTGTGTTTAGATCATTGCGGGTAGACCGTGTATTGTTTCCCGCTCGTGTTTGTGTGCGGATTGTCCGTTATGATTGATCACAGTTAGATTCTCGGACATGCTAGAGTTGTGTTGCATGTTCCGGCTGGGGGTGTTTGTCCGGGGCATTTTATTTTAGAAGGAAGTCTCGATGATGAAATAAGTAGACGCCTTCGTGAAACCCACTTCAATCTTAAATAAGGGATACCAAATCAACTTTGTAATCACTTGTCTTCGTAATCCGAATCTTTAGCCGTTTGTCGTTTTAGTGAATCTTTTCAAGATCGTTTTGGCATGAAGTGTTGTGTTTGCTTTGGTGTTTATGTTTTCATTTGACTTGATGATCATATTCCCAAATTCAGACACATGCCTAAAGTCGGTCACTTGCCCACCTGATGCGCGGAAATTTCCTTAAACAGTGTCATGTTTCTCTTGGCACATTTCAACATATTTCGCTTGAGAAACAGAACTGCATATTTCGCTTGAAATCTACACATTTTGCTTGGTTGAAGGAAATTACACATTTTGCTTGGTTTAAGAAACATGTTTCGCTTAAGAAAAAATTGCACATTTCGCTTGACATGAAATTGCACAATTCGCTTGAACTCTTCCAACATGTTTCGCTTGAAGAAATTTTGCATATTTTGCTCGGAATGTGACTTGACCTGCATATTTCGCTTAATAATACATATTTCGCTCCATTCAAGAACACATTCCGCTCCCTTCAAACATGTTTCGCTGTCTTCTAAACACATTTCGCTTCCTTTATCACATGTTTCGCTGCCTTCAAAAATTCTTCAAAAACCCAGAAATTTTTGATCTAAAAACGTGTTTTGATACCCAAATACGTTGCTAGTACATATAAGACTAACAAAAGTACAAGTTGATCGTCGTAAAACACACGTTTTAGATCAAAAAGTAAGCGAAAAAGGGGTGCGTTTGGTTTGAGTTTCTTACCCAAAAAAAACACCACGAACACCTCTGATTCAGCAAACAACGATCACGATATGCTCCTAGGCTCTGATGCCAATTGTTAACAAAAAGATTTCCCTAACAAAAGACGATCCGGAGGTCGGGGAGGATAGAAATGAAAGTAAGCCATTTTATTAGAGAGTGAAAGGAAAGAGTGTGTGTGTTTTCTTGAGAGAGAAACAACATACACTTATGAGACACAATGTTTATCCTCACCCCTCCATGGAAGTATGGAGGGGGTATTTATAGTCCTAGTGACACCTAACTATTGTAACTTGTCATTATTAGTCCCTACGTGTCACACTATAACTAAACTATTGTAATTCCAGATATGTCACCATATTTTAAGGCTAACATACCTCTTTGTCTCTAAATGTATTAACATGTCTCATTCTTATGACAACTACAATCATTTTATCAAACCATAACAATTCCCATTTAAACAAGTATTTTAGAAATAAGAAATATTTCTTATTAAAAATTGTGCACACCTATTTTCTTGCTATACAGTAGAGATATTAGGTAAAATTTAATGACGTAGAACAGTGGCGTAGCTTCAACTTATTTGCTGGGAAGACCGAAACATAAATCTTTATACATGTAGAAAAATAAATCCAAAGAGAAACAAAAAGAAATAAAAATAATCTATTTACAACTCAAGACGACTACTCAAAGATTTGAAAGTAATATTTGTTAGTTTTGGGTGTGATTTAACTTTATGCCATAGCTCCACACAATGGTAATCTCCCAAATTTAAATTCGAATCCAATCCAATAACTATAAATCTTAGAAATCTTTTTTTACTAAAATGTCTCAGAAAAATCTTCCATTAACTCAAAACACAAGTACTCAACAACTACATACAATCCGTGTGCATCGCACGGGTCTGAATGCCTCGTATACATATAGGAATGACTCACTCATAGGAATGACGGTGTGTAATGAAGATGATCAATGGAGGCACTTGTGCTTTTAGATGGCGTGCATATATGTTCTCAAAGTCGTGCATATATGTTATCGAAAGGCGTGCTTGCAAGGGTACTCATATGTTCTAATAAATTTGAAAGAGAAAGTGAAATGTGCACATATGTTTTTTGAAGAGTGGACACATATTTTTGAACAACATGGATATAGTTGGATTTATATTTTTAATGTATTTCATTTGATATCAAATTTTGTTTATGTGATCAGCACTAACCAGAGGAGGAAACAAAGAGAAAAGTCCAGCTTTGCTTGAAAAAAGTGACGAATTTATCAGCAAATTTGAATTTTTAACAAACTTTTGTCATAAAATCAAAAAAAAGAGTCTAGGAGTCAAAACTTGATACCATTTAACAGGTTTAAATTGGAGGTTACCTGAAAGACAAAGATCATTAACTAATTTTCATATGTATGTTGCTTTCTTAGAGTACTCTTGAAAATCTCTTTTCCTACTAAGCAGAGGCTTGCAAAACTTCTTAAAGGCCTACAAATAACAACAAATACCATTATGAAGCTACTGGAATTTGAACGTACAACACGGCTAATTCTCCGAGCTATAGTAAAGTTACAAAGGGAAAAAACTATTGGTTAATTTAGAAAAACACAAGACAAAACAGCTGATTTACATTAGTTTGTCCATTGAAACATTTTGTTAAAGCTATTGTCTAATCCAGAGCACTTAGGTGCTATTGAACTAATATTATGTCATTAAACTTAACTATGTATAATATATGTACTTGTCAAGCTGATACTACAAAAGTTTAAATGATAAATTTGTTGCTATCCTTAAGTATATATATTCCCTGTAGTAATAAACTATAGAAGGTTTCTTTATAAAATTCTTGTTCATGGCATGTACAGATCTTAAATTAAGTAATATATAATTGTGGCTAAATGTAATGCTCGAAATCGGAAATAGAGAAATATCATTACTTGTTGGATTAAAGCGATGTAGAACTCAATGCGGTTCACTTGACATTTTTGCATCACTCTTTGAAGCTACTAAATCGAAAAGTGACATTCAATTTGACCATATATGCATCCCTCTTTGAAGCTACTGAATTTTGAAGTTGCAACATAGTTTCCGCGACATTAATCGAAGATTTCTGCATAACAAAATAAGATATCGTAAATCTTGAGGCTTTTTAAAATGCAATTAATTATACGAAGAAATATGGTAAGGCAAAAAGCAGACCTCTTTAAACGATCCATTCTGTTTTGAAAACTATGAAACTCATCTTAACATCAATTCGCTTCATGATGCGACTGAAGCCTGTGCGCTCTTCTAGACCCTTATCAGCTGAAAAAAAACCTCGTTTCTCAAAGACAATTCCCGAAAACAATATTTCACCTGCCACACCTCTGGTAATAAAAGCTGTATAAGTAAGTTTCCTTGCAATATAAACCACAAAAAGGACTTGAAAATAACAGCAATAAAAAGGATAAAAGGTCTTAACTATCAACTTGGGTGTACCCATTGATAAATAGAAATCTATAACCTCTTCATGATAGAGACTTTTGAATCTCCTTTTAGTGCCTCGTTATTCGCCACCACCTCGTTCTCTTATTAGCCTTATCAGCTTCTTCCAACTGTCATTATGAATGTAACTGCCAAGACATGTAAGCCGACGCCTGCAGCACTGAAATTTATAAAGAAACTGTAAATGAACAAAAACCCCCAAATTATGACAAAACCCTAATTAAAGGAATCAAGTTATATAAAACTTGTAATAATATAAAATTTAAAAATAAATTAGCAATCTATTTTTTATAAAGAATTTGTACCTTTTTTCCTTATCGTCTTCTTAATCCCTCCGGTATTTTAGTTCTTGAATATGCCAGTGTTATGAAGTAACAATGGTAGAATCAACTGGTATAGACCAAAAAAGGTCGTCTGGTGAAGAATTCTGTGGAAGTGTGAGGAAGAACAACAGATAAAAGATGGAAGGCTGGGTCGAATGCCATTGATGCACAGGTTCGGATCGAAGGTAAAAGAGTGGGGATGAATGTAATCTGGAAATAGCAAACAACGACTTCAATAGAAGCAAACCAAATAAAAGAGAAAAAAATAGGCAAAATGTTTTGGGTCCAAACCAATGGCCATCACAGAGCTGGGGCCAAATTAGCCCCTGCTAAAGGGGTCACTGTTTTTTGGCTATGAAACGCCGTCGTTTCCAATGGCTATTAGTGTATGTATATAACTATAAGCATCTTTTGCTACACGATTCTTTTTCGTACATATTTTGCACTTAGAAGAATATTAATTTCAAAGATAATGTCTCCTGATGGTAAAACGGTGTATTTCATCACAAAGTAATATAGATGTTGGCCTTTGAGTCTAGTGATAACCTAAAACCATTAATGAGTAGTTCAAAATAGCATAGTTCATTGTTGCCTAAGAAAGATAGTCGTTTGAGCCCCAGGTGTCATAATGGTATGTGCTTAATTACACATACCTTTTACCTATTAAAATGAGCCTAAATGACCAAAAACGGACATAAAATGTCAAATATATGTTTGTTTTGCTTTGTATATTGTGCAGGTAACGGATATTCACTAAAGGACAAAAACAAAGCCAAAATCGACAAAACTAGCACATATTGGGAAAGAGCGTAAAAAGGTCAACGGACAAAAGTTAAAGACAACAAGCAAAGACGAAGCGAAATTGAAGAAATCTTAATCAGGACCACACCCGTACCCATTAAGGGCCAATCCCCAGCCCAAAAAACCCTATTTATAATTAAAAGCCCATGTAAAGCCTAAACCCATTCTATACTAACCTGGCCAAAACCTACATATAAGCCCATTAATACTTAACCATTACGCCCTTTACTCTTTATTACAAAAACCACAGGGGGGGGGGGGTGGGGGGGGTGACCCCAGGGGGGGTGGAAGTTACACCGTAGTCCTTAAGGACTAACATGGTTAGTCCCTTATGACTTAACACACCATTATTTTACCCCCATTTTCCCTAACACCCCCGTTAACCTGTTATCCCCAAAACCCAGTCAAACCTACTATCCCGCCAATTTCAAATACTATTCATCTGTCACTTTTCCTCGACCTCTGCTCCAACAAACAAAACACCATCACTATCCCTCAACCCCACTTCATAAACAATCAATTCCACCTGAAATCCATAATTCTTTATTGGTTGATGCACAAAAAACAAAAATCAAAGGGCATCAGATTTATACTACTTGGTTTACCAAAAAAAATTATGCTAAGATGATGGTTTCGAGCTCACTCACACAAGAAACACACCTTCATGACCTAGAACTTTCTCAAGCCAGTTATAAAAGAGAAGACCACTAGTTCAGCAAAAGAGATCTAGCTTTTTTTAGTACTTTATCTTATTGTAATTTACAGCTTTTCCTAGTTTTAAAGTCTTTTTCTCAGCTTATTGTACTTTTTAAAGCCTTGTACTCTTTTTAAGTTTTAAATTGAAATTTAGATTTCCATTAAATCCATACTTATGTTAATGCCAAAAAGTTTATGCAATGGAAAATGTTTTGTTAATTCACTTTTAACTCTCATTAATCTTTCACTTAAAAGTAATATAAGCTTTCCCGTAGCCTATATTGTTTAAGTCATTTTTACTTAAAAATCTGTCTTAAGCTTTTATGGAAGATAAGCCTAACATGGAAGGGCTTATGGGTTTGTACTAGCTTCTGCTAGAGCTTGTTGATAAGCTCTTTTGAGCATGTGTTAGCCTTGTTTTGAGCAAAGGCTTTTGTAAGTTCAAAAATCCCTTTTATAGCTTATTTTCTGCATTTGCTGATCTACTGCTTAATTCTGCTTATTATTGCTTATAGTTTGCTTATTTTGTCCTTAATAATGCTTTTTATGTTTGTGTATGACATTTAAGTCATTGAGAAAATTGTTTTGTCCATAAAAACTGTCTTATTTTTTTGCTTAAACTGCTTAATAAATTAATACTTACTGCTTAAATCTTAACTAGCTAAATTTGTTTGGGAAATTGTATAATTGGTCTTCAGAATCATCAAGTATAATCTGTTTTTTTTAGAATTTTTATGGCTTTTGAGATCTTTTTGTAGCATAAAAAATAAGGAATGGATTTTTAAAAGGGGTGTTTGGCTACACAAGCAGTACTAAACTAAGGTTAGGTTGTTTGAGTCATATATGTTTTTAAAATCTAACTTGACAAACTCTTTTTAATTGTTTAAATCAGTTGTAAAAAAATTTTAAGGTTTAGAACTAAGTTTTAAGTTTCAGTTTATCATTTGTCAAAATCTGTGGTCTTCAAACTTTCTGAAACTGCCTAAAATTGAGATTTGGGAGTCAAGATGCTTAGGGTTCTTGTAAATGCATTGTATTAGTCCTAGTGTTGCACACCGAAGCAAGAGTTTAAATTGGTCTACAATGTCCATTTTTGGTTTAAGGGTAAAACAGTCAAGTTTGGTTTTCAGTTTTTTTTAAATGGTTAAACACCACTTTTAGATTTCATTTTTAGGATAGTTAATGAATGCTTTAGGATCTGATTTTTGTTGCATAAGCTCATGGTAGTATGAGCTTAATATGTTTGGGCTTGTTAAAGTATTTAAGTATCATTTAGTAGCTTAAAATTAGGGCTGCAAAAGCCATTTTGTCATTTTTATAAAAACTCTTGAAAAAACCAAAAACATAGATTTTAGTTTAAACTGCCTTTTTAGATTAAAGCATTTTTCTAGCTTGTTAGTTATTCAAAATGTTTAAATATTGCTTTTTCTTATAGCTTGTAGTGTCAGCTTAATTTGTTCTAACTTTTTTAGGTTTAGATGATAGCTTTTCTAGTTTAAAAAGTGTTCTTTAGGCTGTTTGATTCCATTTTAAGCAAAACTACTTATTTTGCTTTCCGTAGCTTTCCACTATCATAAAGTGTTTAAATTAGGTTTATGTTTGCTTATTATTAGGTAAGTTTAGTACATATAGCTTATTTTGCTTAGGTTTGAGCATTATAGAAGCTTAATGGTCAAAAGTTGTTAATTTTGAAAGCCTTAAAGCTTTTTAAGTCAAATCTGTCAGTTTCATAAGCTCTTTTCTGGCTTATTAGTGGTTTTTAGAAAAAAAGTTGTTTTACAAAAATTGCTTATTTTAGTATTGTTTAACTTTTTCATAATTTGCAAATAAAAATGTTGGGATTTGAGGGAGGTCACAAGGGTTGAACCCGATACCTCACCTCAAATCAACCAACATTTAACTCACTCTCACTTAACACATCATGTGCGCCCCTTGGGTCTTTTTCATAAGACCCTTGGTGCACTTGGTATATAAGGGTGTTTATCCAACCCTTGTGCCTAATAAGCCCATTTCGCTTTAAGTGATAAAGCTGGTATACCAGCCATTTATTTTTTTCTTAGATTTCAAACTGTTCAAAAGAAGGACTTTCTTATTTTTTTCTCATGATTTTTAATAAATAGTTAATATTTTATTATAATATTTTTTAGATTAAAACGTTTTTAAATCATAAAAAATAATTTAAAAAAGCAAGAAAAATATAATTCTTTTTTTTTTAAATTATTTTTAATCATTAGAGATTGTTAAAAATAAAAGTTGGCATTTTAGGGTAAAATTGTAGAATTAGGTTTTTAAGGCTCGAGTTTTTATCCCGTTTATTCGGTTTCCCCCCAGATGTTTAACCTAATTGCTTTCGTTTTTAGTTTGCTTTTACGTGTTCTTGCATATTAGTTGTAGAAATAAGAATCAAAAAAATCATTAATCATTTGAAATCCGCGATCACGAACGTTAATCACGGTCTCAATTCACGCCTCTTCAGGGAACGACCCGGGAAGGATTTTTTTGAATTACTTTGGATAAAAGGTAATCTTCGTTAGAACTCTTTACGTAATACTTACTCTCTCTTATTAGTTGGATATTTTTTGGTTATATATTATAAATATATATGTAATAAGCAAATCAGTATATTATATATTATATATATAAATATATAAAATATTCTATATATATATAATAATAAATATATATATTTAAAAGAAAGTCCACATAACATCATAACACCATTTTTTGATTGCCACTTAACACCATAACACCAACACCTAAAAAAACCCTCTAATCATAACACCACATTAACACCACTTTTTGGGCTTCATTTTTATTTTTTCATAACACCTCTTTAAACAAACTAAAATATTTATATTACACATTTCACTTTTTGTTTATCCAACTCTACAACAAATTTCAAAATTTTCCAACTCTCACAAATTTTCAAAAAATTTTCAACTCTCTCAAATTTTCAAAATTTTCCAACGGCTACTTTTCAAACGGCTACTATTCAAACGGCTACTTTTTAACCAACTCTCTTAAATTTTCAAAATTTTTCGTTATAAATACCCCTCATCATCTCCTCATTTTCTCACATCAATTTTTTTAAATGACTTGTTACGCTTCTAACATACCAGACCTATAGAAAGTCGAAGCTTTGGTTCAAAAACTAATTGACGAAGATATGGTTCGTCAGAAAGCGATTCTGGATTTAGCCTTGCAATTTGACAATGCATGCACGGCCAAAGACGATCTTAGAAAAGCATACAAGAAATGTAATGACATTCCACAAGAGAGAGTAGTGTTTTGATCCATTTAACACCCGTTATGCGTTCCTCTAGTAGCACACGTGTTGAACCATCTTCCTTACCCCAAATCCAGTTAGGATAATACCCGGTCCTGCGGGTATTGTTCAAGCTCTCTGAAGCACACCGTGTTGACCATCTTTCACAACCCCAAACCTTAGGATCATAACCCGGTCCTGCGGGTATTGTTCAGCAGGCCAAGATGCTTAAAGAAAAGGTTTTTATTCTTGATTCGGATGGGGCTTTAATGTCGACACAAGAATATATGCAGAAAGTTGTTGAGGATGTGGGTGAGGATGATGATTTTAAGAGTGGTGCGTGGGTTAGCGCCACTAACTATGTTACTAGCTACTGGTGGCACTGTAACTGGGTGTTTGGGGGACATCAAAAACTTTCTGAAAAAGGGAAAACTTGATGAAGATTTGTTACAAATAGTCAAGTCCTGTTCACCAAATGACAATTGACGACTCGATGTGACAGAAAATCTCTCAGGTACAATACCTCTGGAACAATACATCACAAATCATTTGGTGATGGTGTTATGAAAATATATATTTATGAGCTTGCTAGAATACATTGTTAATGTCTCAAAATTTTTATTCCTTAAACCATCAAAGCAGTATCTTAACATATACAATGAGAAAACGTGCTTAAGTTTCCATCTAGTACGAGTTCCTCACCAGACTGGAAGTGGCAGTTGTTAACCTAACATATTATAGTAATGTTATTTTATTATAAACGTAAGTAATTTTATTATTTATGTAATGTTTTTTATTTTTAATGAAATTTAAATTGGTTAGTTAAAAAAATTAAAGTGTATTGAAAAAGAAAAAAAAATAAAAAAATTTCAACTTTTGAAAAGTAATCGTTTATGGGGAGGGGGAGGGGGGTAAAGTGAAAAGAAATATAAAAATTGGCATTGAGGCGTGGTGGTGTTGACACAGCCACCAACGCCGTTGGCCGGTTTCACTAACGCCGGAAACGGCGTTGAAAATTCTCCCGCGGCGTTATGTACACCTAGTGACTCTTAGTAGGAGGTTAAGGAAGTTTACCATTGTGCGTAGTTCCATCTTTGCACACGCCAAGTTAAACTTCTCTGTTATCGCAACCTCTTTAATTTCGAAGATAATATAAACTTATAAATCTAAAAATGGAATAATACCCACACATAACTCATCCGTCATCAAAGGCTCAATTTTGTTGAGACCAAAAGGCCAACCACTTGTCAAAAACTTACTTCATATGCATTGCACGTGACGTGACGCATAGCACGAGTCAAGGGTGTTTTGCATGCATATCACTATTCACTCGTCACGTTTAAAAAGTTGGACCCTTTAAAGTAAAATGCATTTACACAGAAACATGTCTAAGTATAAATCATTAACCTGTTATACACTATTCAACTTTCTACCATTGAATGTGTAGTTATAAAATACAACTAAGTCAGTCTTATGAGACGGAGAACTCCATTTTCTATATATTTTCAGAGTCAAGTTTGCACAGTTAGTTCAATTACTTGTGTTAACAAGCTATTTTAACCCCAGCAAACTTGCTTTTATTTTTCAGAAAGAAAACAACAAATTACTTTTTATGATTTTGGTTAATAACTATTTTACGTTTGTCTGAAAATAATTTTCTTCATAATAGTTTTAAAAAGGGGCAAGCGTTATATTCTGTACGGTGTCCCAATAAAAATCACATGTAATGTTTTTTTAACTAAGTTTTTTGGTTCTTAACAAGTCGAATTCCACATTCTAGTTTCCAGGTTGTTGGGGATCATACCAACCCATACACAATAACTTTTCTTATTGTATATTAACATACTAAATTATCTTAGTTGTTAGGAAAATATTGTAAACAACAAACTTGGTTGTTTTGACGAATGAGATTAAAGTATTTGTTAAAAACAAAAATTAGAAATTTTACTAAAATATAACCATAATCATCAAAGTCACGATCAGCATGACCAACATACTCGAGGCAAGAGACATGCGTAGTGTAGCTTTTTTATATTTTCTTACAGTTTGACATTAAGGGCATACGCATTGCTTTAAAAAAAACATACTATATTTTAATTTACTTGTAAATGATGCCATGCATAATTATTACGGAGTATATTTGTAGCATACAGGATCAGTTAAGTAAAACATTCCAAAGAAAGCACACATAAGTTGAGAAATTTCGTTCTCAACCGATAAAAGTATAAAACCCATCTAATCAAAAAGACAAAAGTATATACATTGCTGCTGTAAAGAAATGAATACTCTAATAGTCACATGCATGTCCCCACCATTGATGACATGTAAAATATATACAGTATATATATATATATATATTGGTGATTATATTTCATGCAAACTATGCCACAATCGATATCTCTCACTCCAGCCCACATAATAAACTCAAAACTCAAACCAAAATACTCTCATTTTCTTCCACAACACAAGCATGGAGAGCTATGCATTGGCTTATTTCAAGATCCCCTTCTCAATCCAAAAAACCCTTCTAAGCAAATCGCTCCGAATATCATACCGAAATAGCGTAAAGCCACTTGGCATGTCGTTGTAGCAGCAACATAACAGTCGCAAATTTCAAATCCTAATTCAGTGCCCGCATTGGCTCTAAAATACTTGATTAATAATTCTTTCGTTTTTGTCATCCAAAACGGTATCGTAATGATTTGGAGGTTAGTGAAAGCAGCTGCCACTTACTCCTGAAGATTTCGATGAGTCCAATTAAAAAACCCGTTCAGATTAGGACTTACGCATGCAGCATGTTAGGGAGTATGGTACTCATTGAATATCTACTTCAACATCTTCAACAAGCAGGTTTTTGGCTTCTCAAGTCTCAGTTGCTATGTATTTTAACTTTTGGCGATCTAGACTGCCATTTATAAAACATAATTCAGATACTTATTATATGTAATTACTTGTGTTCTTTTATAGAAAACTATACAGAACAATTATGATATACTGAGCAACACGAGCATAATCCAAATAACGCCTGCGTGTCTTGCCTAATGTGTACAAAATGAACTAAAAATGTACAAACAGTAGTGAGACAATAACAAAAATGGAACCTGTGTCGCGATCCTTCCATCCGTTGTTGAATATTCATATTCTAGGGGTAGGAGGGGTCGGGTTGAGTGAAGGGGGCTGCAACTTTGAATCAAGTTAGATTGTACCCAAATGTAACAATTTTTTGCTTTTCAAAAACATTATTGGATAAAAATGCATAACGGTAATTAAAAACTATAAACGTAAAAGGAATCTATACCATACCATCTGGCTATGGTTAACCGATCATAGGTTGCTAGGAGTTCAAGTCGAGAGGACAAAGTGTATAAGGTGTTTCGAAAAACGTTGAAACAAAGGAAGGCTAATAGTTATATGTGGATAAATAGTTCAGACTAATTTGGTTTTGTAACAGGTTCTCAAAGTTTTTCCGTACCCAACGACAGTTACAACATTTCAATTTGGGTGTGGTACTCTCATGATTTTGATTATGTGGACACTTAAACTTCATCCAAGACCAAAGATCCATAAATCACAGGTACATATGCAGTTATATTACTAGTTCATTATGTCACGCATATATCATAAATTAATCCCTCTGTACCTGGTGTTCAAATGGCGGTATGTCAGATTATACCTGTCCTAACATTGGCCGTGGCTCACACAATGGGAAACCTGTTAACTAATATAAGTTTAGGAAGAGTGGCGGTTTCATTCACTCACACAATCAAAGCCATGGAGCCGTTTTTCAACCCGTTCTATTTTTCCCTCCCCCCCTGCTCCTATTCTGAGGTCAGAATTCATGCCAAAACATTAATTATTCATATTGGGATTTACAAGAATTTTCTTTTGTGATTCTTGTGGAATTTATGCAAATGCGTAGAGACCATCATTATGGGTTGTCGCATCTTCTGTACCTTATTGTGGTGGTGTGGGCACGGGCAATATCGTTCACTTGAGGCGTTCGTTAACTTGTTGTGAAACGAAACTTTTTAATACTCAAAAGGTGCCCAAAAAAAAAAAAATTTGGGTGAAATGGAATCAGACTGAACACATGTTGGCATTTTTAAATACAAACACAGGATCGGTTTTGGGAGTGCAATGGCTTCTAATGTCACCAACCAATCTCGTAATGTACTTAGCAAAAAGTTTATGGTCAGGAAAGAGGTAACTATTTATCAACTTATATTCCATCATACTTTTTGGTAAAAATCGAGTGCTTAACTAAGAAGCTTATGTGGACAGGAAGCTCTGGATAATATAAATCTTTTCTCGGTTATGACAATTATATCGCTCTTCCTCTTGATCCCATTTGGCATACTTATAGAAGTGTGTCAAACTTACTACCGGAATAACCTACAATTCCTTGTGAGTTTAGTCATGGGGGGAGAATTACATTACTTAAATTTAGCATATACTCTGTAATCAAGAATGCTTCCGAATCATGATACAAGAAAACCATGTGACTTTATTACTCAGGTGAAGATCAAGGTGTGAATGTAAAAGAATTATGTGTGAGATCTCTTCTAGCTGGTTAATTCTTCCATAGTTATCACAGGTTAAATCCTATACTCGCTTAAGGGTCATCAAAATTTTAAATTTTATCTTCCGCCTCCCGTTATTACGGTTGTATCATATTCATTTTCTTCCTCGTATCACAAAAATAGCTTTTAAAACGTGCTATGCCAAACACCTTTTTACTGATTATACGGTAAGAGAACCCAATGACCACAATGTCTTGAAAACAGTTTCATATATGATACTAGAAATGGTATCACCTGTGACACACGCTGTGGGGAACTGTGTGAAGCGAGTAGTGGTCATAGTATCATCCATTCTGTTCTTCCGGACACCGGTCTCTCCTCTCAACTCCCTTGGTAAAAATGGATTCTATACTACAAATGCTTAAATACTGTGTGTACCAACGTGATCTTTTGTAGAGAGACCAATATTGAATCGGAATGTATTTCAAATTTTTCAGGAAACTGGTCCCTGCCCGAGCTGGAGTCTTGCTGTAATTCAAAAGCAAAACGAATAAAGCCAAAGGCGGACTGAAATCAACTACAAGCAAAATAAGATGCATAACTGAATTTGCCTTGGAAACAATGTGTATACACATTGAGAAGTTCCAATAATAACACTAAAAAGAAATTGATAATGATTCTAGAATACCTTGTTCATGTCCCTTTATATCGAAATGCGCTGGAAGCATAAATCTTGTGCAACTCTATTTGGCAAACGGAACTTATGAACTATACTCGAAATCACAGTTTATTGCAAGTTAAAAACAAACAAACGGAATGCCAACATAACAAGTTCTTAAGATGAAAGGGGTGGTTGGAATTGCAGAAGAAGAGAGGATCTTAGCATTGCATATATGCAACTAAAAGTTCATACAAAAGCTTTACACATAAGCCATCCAATAGTAAAACCACAAGCCACCTATGTTAGCACCTCCCAGAACAAAATATATAGCTAGACACATCTAAGTGAGTCATTAAACTATCTACTCTTCTGCAACATCTTAAATAGACCACATAATAGACATATTCAACACGCCCCATTATACTATATCGTTCACCACAAAAGAAGATAAAAGATCTAACAGTCCCACTAAATGCCACCACCAGCCATACAGCTGATCAGCATTCAAATTCTTACTGTTAGAATTTCTAGCTGCTGCTGCTGCTTGCTCCATCATTAAATCTCGTAAAACTGCGAGCAGGTGGCCATTGTTGAAACCTCTCTGGCTGGGCTACGATCACGAGACACAGTCGACCCCATCCCGAACCACTATTGTTGGGTGGACTTCTACTCCTGTCACGCTTCTCTCCAGCATTGCCTGTGCTATCATGAAAGCTCTTAGCCTGATACCCACCACCACCTCCGTCTCTGTCACTGCAATCAAGATTCAATCTATGCATAAAGGTAGAAATTTTAATAATCTCAATATATATATAAAAGAAATGTTTTTGTCATGATACCTGCCACGCCAACCATAGCCTGAATCATAGCCTCCGCACTACGACCACCACTACTACCATAGCTAGATCCACCATCATGAGCTCCACCGTTAGAATCCCCTCCCACCACCCTTCCACACCAGTGAAGCCATTCCCGAATTTCCTGAGGGACATGCTGATTTAGCTCCTTCCAAGATTTACACACATAACTGAACATATTTAGCATCTTGAGTCTCCCAAAAAACGATATATGCCATCTCCTGTACCACCTGCCCTCTCCAGTTTCTTCCAATCCGTGTGACATAATCCCCTCCACCCCCGTCTGGGAAATCAAAGGTTCACCACCACCCTTTAAATCCATCAACATAAACTTGAATCACAAAGTGTAATATGCATATATAACCCAACACTATCAAGCATACCACCTTCATATCTTATTTCTCATTTTAATCATTGTATCTATTTTTGTAAAATCTGATCATTAAAAGATATTACCATTACTGAATAAAAATTATATCAAACTCTTAAAAGCCATAATTTTATAAAGTATTGACTTATAGAAACGACTGCAGTGACGCAAAGCCCACAATGGAAAGCGCAGCGTTGTGTACGATGACTAGGACAAATAGAAAACAAACCAACACCATATCCTTACATCTAGAAGCAAGATTACAAACCTGATATCTTTGACATCCAGTCCACGAGCAGCAACATCAGTTGCTACAAGCACAGGAGACTTGCCTGAGCGAAACTGACTCAGAACCTGATCTCTTTCACTCTGATTTTTGTCTCCATGAATGGCAGCAGCACCAAATGGTCGGGTCAAATTACGAGCCAGCTGATCACACATCTTTTTTGTTGCACAAAATATGATTATCTTTGATCCTGGTGTTTGAGATCTAATGATCTGCTCCAGTCGCACTGTTTTCTCAGGTAAAGTCAGAACCTCAACAACTGCAAAGGAACAGCAAAACAAAACAAATCACCAATATAGACTAAAGTAATCTCATACAAAATAAGGATGTAACATGTTTAAAAAGATCATACTTGTGTAATGGATTTGTTGGCAACAAGCTCATCAACATTTCCAATGTTGACTTGAACTGGATTTACCAAAAAATCAGCTGCAATTTTGCGAACCTCCTTCGGCCACGTGGCAGTGTACATAAGAGTCTGACGACGTTTAGGAGACAGCTCGATATTTTTCTGATTTGCGGTTCAAATCCCATGTCTAACATCCGATCTGCTTCATCCAAGACTAAATACGAAACCTGACTAAGGTTAACTTTTTTCATCTCAAGAATATCATTCAAACGACCAGGAGTTGCAACCACAATGTCCCTGGGGTGGCCCCCCGGCCCCCATGCACCAAGTATTATTTTTCCTCTAGTTGGGGACCCTTCGGTGCTCCTCCGTATAAACACTTCAGTTAAAAAACTAATTTAACATCAGCAAAAGCCTAATTCATTTGAACCACTGTTTCAACGATACATTGGTGCCAGAATTCAACCAAATAATAACTACAATATAAGAAGGCTCACTTCTGTAAGTCAAAACTCTTGAAATATCTGTAATATTTACAGTTACAACATACATATGTAGGTTGTGGTAAATTCTACAAAGAAACCCTACCAGTGAAATAGGCTTTCCTGGTTACTAAATATGTATTTGATGTAAAATGAATCTCAAAAATGATTTATAGCAAAAGTGAACACAAGTGAAGAAAAATATCATTTAACTACGGGTATATTACATAGCAGAAAATGCTTAAGGAAGTTCCATAAAGCTTGCCATGCCTTATTAATAAGAAAATATTTCGCACTCAAATGATTTGACTCGTGACTATGATCAAAATTTTAACACCAACATACCGTGCAAGATATTTTTTGAACGATTTCAAATTTTACAAAGCATTCGTCTTGTATCCGTGAGTGGCCAATTCTCTGTGGGAGATATAGACCAAAACAAAAAAACAGTTGTGTACCCATTTAAAGGTATTATTGCAGGTTACATTAAGGCAGTCCTTAAATCCAGGAATCAGATAACCCAGGGTCTTTCCAGAACCTGTCTTAGCAACTGCTACAACATCACGACTTCGTAGAGCAATTGGCCATGACTGTGCTTGTATGG
The DNA here is from genome assembly GCA_026074375.1 of Tanacetum coccineum. NCBI lineage: Eukaryota > Viridiplantae > Streptophyta > Magnoliopsida > Asterales > Asteraceae > Tanacetum > Tanacetum coccineum. Next base: position 27,306 of record BQNB010033338.1, read on the forward strand.
GAGTCGGGGCAGTGAACCCAGCCTGGAGTACCTGGAAAAGAGCAGATCTATGCTAAATCATCTTCAAAATATTCTATTTGGTTTGGTTTCTTTTAGGGATTATGTAAGCTAGCATAGGAGGCCTTCTCTTCAGTCGGACCAATGGCAAAACTGAAATCATCAACCATCAAAGGAACCTACCACAACCATGATGAATCGGAAAGCCATTTCTCAAAATGGTCCACCGTATAAGAGATACTCCAGCATTTAAGCAATCCTCCTTAACCCAAATTAGAGTGTACAAAAAGCTTATGGAATTACACAAATATCTGACCATCAGGAGCTGCATAAAGACAGCAGAGTTATACCTCCCTAAGCAACTCAGAAGGGAAACCAGTTTCTTCAAATGATGTAAATGGTGGGGGGACATTGTTTCCCTGAAAATGCATAAACAAGTATCAGTAACTCTGAAAACAAAAAACAAACAGATTATGATACAATACATTATAGTACTATCTACCACAGCTTGATAGTTCAAATATTAACAAGTTCCACTAGTCACTGCATCATTAGGCCCTTGTTTTCAAGTCAAGTACAAGTGGCTTCCCGTGAAATAAGAAAAAATTTTTTGATTCAATGACATCGCCAATATCACATGTTGCTATGTCCCAAAAAAATATATTAGAACTATTACAAAATGATGACCAAAGACTGTTTTTAGAGATATATAAGCATTTTTCATATAACCATCAGCTACACGATAGAAAGAAGTGCTTATCAACACTCCTTTTAACTCTAAAACCATTTTTGTTACTATAATTACACACTGGCTATTTGTACAAAATAATACACAAAAGTTTGCGTGGGTCAGCAAACCAGAAACTGCTTGATCTATTACCACAACCCATTTCCACCCCTTCTAAACACCAGTACTAACGAATAAAATAAACTAAATCCTATATACATCAATATACAATGTCAAAGGTGAACTCAGACAGAGCACCAAGAAGATTGCATTCTATACTGCTAGACACTCTGCAAATTACAATTAGCTGAATGATATAGGCTATCAGATGCTTACAGATACAGTAAAACTCTGCTTTCCGTCGATAAGCATCTTCTGGATAACCACCTTCCAACTGAGAACTTGAACCGAGCAGGAGGTTTCCACCTTTTTCAAAGGCAAACCGTCTCTTTTTGGGGCTCATAAAACAATAAACAATCCACCGTTATGTAGTCTAACATAATATGTAACAAGCAAAAAGTTAGTACAAGAAAATATGCAAAAAGTATCCTCGAAGACAAAAAAAAGCATAAAGTAAGTTTTTTTAGTTTAGAGACATCCCGTGTTTGAACATATATGGGGTTGGCAAACACCAACCTCGTCTTCAAACTTTAGATTTCAGAAAGAAGCTCAGGACCCACCGATGCCACTGCTTTCAATGTCGAACATCATTAGCCCGCACACCATTATCAGTTTCCGGAACATCTGAAGAAACAGAGCTGCAGTTGGGATCTGAAGATTGCATTCATACATCAGGCTCGGGAGCTCCTCCTTGGTCATTGGAAGCCTCTGAATATGAGGTAACATTAGTTACGGGGATTCAAAAGTAAGGTTCCCCCCAGGTTCTACCATCAACTAAACCTCTCCATGGCTTGGGAAGAGTCGGATCTTCTGGTGCATAACGGGGTCCAGCAGCAGCCATGTCAACAAACCAATCTTAAGTAAACTACATAGGTACATCACACAAACAAAAATATAAGACAGGATGTTTAAACGACTAAAAAAATAGAGAAATTAACATAAAAGCAAATCGAGCTAGTTCAACTTGCAAACATTTACGAAATAAGCTTAATGTAGATACCGACAACAAAAGTAGAAAAAATCATCATCAGAACTAATCCAGTATTCCATAATTTCGCAAGGCTGGTCTATTAAACCCTAAGATTCTAAAGCCACTTGCAACACGCCTCCTTTTTCAAATTACAAACCGCCACAACAAAATATCTCGTATACAAAAAACCAATAAAAAAACAAAATGAAGATTCTAAACAAATATTCAACCAAAAATCACATAAAAACTAAGGCGCCTTAAAATTGCTCATTATCGAAAATCCCCTACCCTACTATATGAGCTACATCTCCAATAAAATAATATACACAATTTGCATGCGTCAATTTAAACAACAGTAGAACAAAATATTCCGAAAATGACGTCACATTTAACCTAAACCCTTGACATAAAAAAATAAAAAAAAAACACATATAAACCTTGATAATTGGAGTTAGGGTTTAATAAACGAAGCAAAACCTTCACATTATATCTAAAATGCAACACCAAAACCTAATTGAAGGAAATAATGTTACCTAAAGGTGTGTGAATTAAGATAAAGAAAATAAAATAGGTCAAAACTAAAAAGGGGGAAAATGTAGGGTTAAAGGTAAACCTTTATTCCTCTGTTTGGATATTTATTTTAATGTGAAGGAAGGTAGAGAGGAAAAAACGCTTCGCCGGAGAAGCGAAGAGAAAATTAAAATGATCGGAGTGTGACTTGACGAACTTATGGAATGGGTGTGGTGTATGTGTGTAAATAATTTACTAGGTATACAAAAATGGTGGTGGGCGGCGTGGGGACAGTCTAATGGATGATACAACAAATTAGTACCGGAAGACTGTGTGGTCTTATTTGCCGCACGAGTTCTTTTTTTTTATTTTTGGAATCCATATAGCGAAACTAACGGTTAGATTTAAACAGATAAATAAGTACAAAAAATGTAAATTATATTGTGTGTAGGAAGATGGTTATGATAATTTTGAAAAAGGCTTTAAGCAATACTTAGAGTTTATATGCAGAGGCTAAATTTATTAGGCGACAATCACAATGCTGACCCGAACGTTTTTCCTCGGGATGCCGCAAAATAACCAAATAAATACAATTCTTGGAAAATCCTATTTTAATAGGAACTTGATGAGTCGATCCTAGTGGACAAACTGGCGTATTGCCAAATCATGCTTCTATTGCCACAGTAGTAGGTATAAGAGAGCTGGGTACAATGGTGTCGTTGGCAAAAATAGTCAAAAAGTGATGTCACGTCAGCAAAAATCATAACGGCACCAGAAACCCTATGGCACCACATTTTGTAACCGTTGGCACGAGAAATCTGGTGCCGTTGGCCCAATTATTTTTTTGTTTTTTTTTCATTTACATAAAAATAAAAATACACAATATAACTAAAATTAAATTCATTAAAATAAAAAACATTACATTAAATAAATAAAAACCATTACATAAAAATAAAAAAACATAATACATAAACAAGAAATAAACACGATGAGAGACTAATAATGTCAACTTATATGACAATAATGTTTAAATTAAAAATAATAATTTTTGTAATTAAAAAAGAGGATTATAAAATTACAAATGAGTCAAACAATCTTATCCACTCATCTCCTTCTTCATGCTCTCTCTATCTTCTTCTTTCCTGTGTAAACACACACACAAACACAAAAGTACAAAAAAAAAATCAATGGCGTGGGCTGGTTGTGATGGCGCGAGACCCAACGGCGCGAGGGCCTGTATGGTGTGCCGTTGGTGTTTCTCGGCTGGAAGCTTGGCGCAAAAAACATAGAAACCAACGTACCCCTGCACTAATAAGGTCATTTGAAAGAAACCTTAATGGCAGCTTTAGTTTTTCACAATAACCCATTAACAACTTATGTGGTAAGAAAAATGAGGAAATCAAAAAAAGAGAAAATTTCATTTTCAAATTTTTAAAACGTTTAAATAAATTTTTATTAATAATTAAAAAAAATATTACATTAATAATTCAAATAAAATTAAAAACATTACAATAAAAATTAAAAAACTTAAACTAATAGTCTAAATTATATTTCTCTTTTATGTTTTGCTTCATCTGTGACGACGTATAAGACCATGTGTCCTACTTCACCAGAACGCACATGGCAGAAAGACACGAAACATCCTTTGGTACAAGGACCCTTTTACCCAATGATCGAAGCCATGGATCTCGTCGTCGTCTCCAGATATTACGAGATATTGTCTGTTTTCCAGACGTGTCATCTGACAACTAGGCTAGGTATAGCTCGGCTCACCATACCCCTAAGGTGTCAAACACTATAGACAATGTAGTGTAAATACGTGAGTTTAATGCATTTCAATCCGATTCATTTATTAGGCACCTACTTAACATTAAATGCCGACCTTTCGATTACTCCTAATCATCTCATGTCGGAGCTTTTGGGACCAATCCCAAGGCGATGCTAATGTGACAATCCACATTTTTCAGGTCATTTTACGTCAATAAACTCAAAACTATTTACTTTGAACATTTACTTGTTTAATTTTAATTATAACCGTGAAGTTTAAATCCGCGGTAAACTGAAAAACAACTTAAACATAAACCGTCATTAAACAAAGTAAAAGTTTACAGTCCAATATGTGTTATATATTATTTACGGAAGAAATTTATTAAGTTTATCATATTTTTTAATTTTGCAAGTTTTACCAAAAAGACAGCTTACGTTTTGCATTATGATGACTTACGCGTATGCTTGCTTTTCATAGACTATTTTTGCCATTTTTTATATCATATAGGCTTTCTAAAAAACCATAGATAAATTCAAATTAATGTTTTTCCCTCTCTTTTTTTATTGGGTTCAGTTCATGAGCCCTTCAGTCTCTCAGTAGATTTAAACATAAAATCCCCTAAGTATAGTCAAACTAAAGGATGTTTAGTTTGAGTCGCTAAAGAAAAGCTTCAGCTCCAGTTCTTCGGGTACTTAGAAGATCAAGATCATCTTCACTTCAGTTTATGTGGCGGTATAGAAACCGAAGACAAGACCTTAGCAAGAGCTTTAGTTCAGCTTGGTTGACAATTCCAAGCTGAATGATGTCTATCTCTTTAACAGAAGATTGAAACAAAATGTTTCACTTCTTGATGGTTTACAAGACGGGAAAAAGATTGCTTTATGTCAAAAGGAATAAAGCAATCTCCTTGGGAATGACTACTTCTAAAGTTGGTATAGAAGTACAACAACTTTCCCTAAGGATTGTACCTAGTACGTTAGAGCACATCTGCATTAAATGGTATCTCAACCACCCATTGGATGCATGATACGCGTACTAGGTTAACTTGTAAACCCTAATTCCTTTGCCTATAAAAGGAAATAGATGTCAAGAGTAAATGCCATCTCTTCCAATTAATGTGAAACACATTGAAGAGCATTTATCTCTCAAACAAACTGAATAGAACTGCTGAAGCTTCAGACGTCTATTTTATAGCATCATTTATCCCATGTTATTAACCCATTTTGTATAGTTATTGCAAAGAATTGTTACTTAATCGTTTATATTTAAGAATTGCAGTAATTATGGAGTAATTGGTGAAAGATAGCAAAAGGCGCGCATTCTGGAGCTTAAATGAAGATATTTTGAAGATTACTATTCTGAAGACCAATACGCGCGTTATCATCAGGGAGATACGACGTATCCGTAGCGAACTCACACAAAGACCAAAAAAGATAAAAACTAAATATGTCGTATCCAGAGAGACTCATACGCCGTATTCAAATATGATAGTATTTAAATATTCTGGAAGATATCAAGCGTGGTCCCTACTCCAAGAAATCCCCAATACGCCGTATCCAACACTTGGATACGCCGTATCCAACCGACTTCCAGACCTTATAAATAGAAAACTCAAAAACGAGTTTTAAGTGTGCTAAATCATATTCTCGATACCTAAACCATAAAAGTCGATTTTCAGAGGAGAAAAAGAGCAGAAGAGGTCGAGCAACGTTATCAATTCCATAGGAGACAACGTGTAATTCCATATACTTTAGTAATCGTTCAGTTTTTGGTATCATTCGTTAACTCGGTTAGTTTACCTTGGCTAAATAATTGCTCTTGTATTTATTATGACGTTTGAAGGCTAATACCTTCGGGTATTAGCCATTATTATGAAGATTTGAATGTTTGGTATTTGTTTATCTCGATTTCTTGATTTATCGTTGAATGCTTGTTTATGTTTATCAATTTATACTTGTTTACGTGCTTTTGTATGCGACCTATCATTCAACTGGATCTAGTGATACGAACCAAGTAGATCTAGAGTCTGGGATAGCTCTCCATCTAGTAATTTATGCATCTAGAATCATAGTATCACAAATATTGTCCTTCTAAGTTTGTGTTTAGGATACGCTTTGGGCTTAACTAGTTAATTAGATATTGCCAATGGTTGATTGATCGTGTTGACTAGTAGGTGACCTAGATAATTCAACAAGTAACGTTCTGATTCCATTGGATAGTTAGACAAGTGGACTACTAGTGTATAAATTTCCATTAAGCGATAAGTGGGTAAAGTCTCTATTAGCTAGGGTTTAACAAGATTACCATTGCTTTAATCCCCAAGATAGATTATAATCAGCAAATAAGGATGCTTTATGCGGATGCTTTAATTATGACAGAATTATTGAGTCTAGGTCTTAGGATGATGTAACGCCTAAGTCTTAAGAATGATATGCCACCTCGAGAGAAGAAATCATTGCACTTAATAAACAAACCAACGTTCTAATCGGATTAATAATGGTTAATACAGTTTTCTTATATTTTGCTCGACCGCTCTTTTATCTTTTGTTCATTAGCTTGCGTGGGTTAAAGTGCCTTGAATTAATTGTAGTCACCAACCAAACCGTGCCAGTCTATAAGGCTGAAAACCCTATTTTCCCGTAAGAATTAGGATTAAGACTGACATAGGTTTAGAATAGGATATAATTAACATATATTAGATAACCAAGATATTAATTAATTGATAGATTTAACCTCACTTCAAGTGTTCGACACCCTACTTACCACGAAACTACTACCGATCGGGTACACTGCCCGTTAAAGTGTTGTTTTTGGTTTAGTCGGCAAAATATAAATTTAAAACTTGAATGATCTTAAATATACCATACAACGACAGTACATCAAGTTTTTGGCGCCGCTGCTGGGGAATGAAAGTTAATCTTGATATTTATTTGATATTTTGGTTTTTAACTTTAGATTAGATCTAGCCATTAGGATTAGCGTAGTTTAGAGTAATTTATATTCTTGCTTATTGTGTTTATGTGATACGGTGTATTCAGTTCACTGAATACAACATATTGGTTATTTAATAGTTCTTCTAGTAAGATTATTTCAGGATGGATGATCCCAACATGACTATGGAAGAATATATCAAGTTTGAAGAAGAAAAAGCTCGTAGACGTAGTCGGGTATTTAACTGGAAAACTGCTACATATGGAAAGATCTGGGATAATGAAGACGTTTACAACCTCGGATATGTTGAAACTGAATTCCCAGCTATAGTCTTTAATGACACATTAACATCTGAAATAGCACTCTCGCGTGAGCCTAGAGTAAGTTCTCTTAACAACGATGAAATTGACTTTAGAGTATCGTTTGACGAATCCGACGATGAAGATTGCACGATAATTTTTGACAAAAATTCATTTTCTTAAAAAATAATATCTATCAACGATTTAAAAATGGATTCAGATAATGATAATGATAAACTTAATATGCCTTTATTTCCCTCACCCGAGCCTACGGTCAGTTATTTTGATGATTTAGACTACTTTAAAGATTTTGAGAATGAATTTCCAGCCATTGTTTACAATGATGCTCCAACGTCTAAATCAAATTTGTTAACTGAACCAATTTTAAGCCCTCAACATATCGATGAGTTTGATTTGAAAAGTGAAACATCATTGTCCGAATGTGATGAAGAGGAACAAAACGTTTTACACTTTAATGATCTGTTTCCTTTTAAAATAATTTATCCCGATGATTCAAAATCAAATAAGGATAATGATGATGATAAAATCGATATCAAACAATCTTCGGGGGGTAATGTTTTAAATACTGATGATGGTGCCTATGCATAAAGGTTAAATAAACTTTTGGAAACAAGTCATGATACATCTAATAAATTTTTCAAAACTGAAATTTTTATCAAGGAATTAAATTTTAATATCATGACATGTAATTATATTATCAAAGGGATGCTAATAAATCTTTTTAAGAATTTATATGTGCCGTTTGGCATCCCGTTTGACCCTAAATTGTTTTATAAGGATGAGATTAAATTGGGGCAAGTCTAACTTAAAGACTTTTCTATAAACAAAAGTGCTTACCGGGAGACAACCCGGAATGTATTTTCAATTTTCTTATCGAGTCTGTCTTCCCAGAATGTCTATACGGCGTATCCAAACCCCATGGATACGACGTATTAGCCTTCTGGACGTTATCCAGTTTTTATTTTTAGCATAGTCTATACGACGTATTCATTAAATGAATACAACGTATACAGGTATCCTGGAGAATGGATATGGCGTATCGACTTCCTGTACAGTTTTAGGTATTTATTTCAAGTCTAACCAAATGAATACACGGAGATAGAATTGCATTTGTTTTCTGAGAATTTACACATGACCTCAAGGGAAAAGAAAATCGACAATATTGGTGGAGTATCTACGATTTGGAAATCTTGATCAATAAAGCTACATGGAGAATCACTACCGAGTGAATATCAGGGGAGTTTCTCATTCTAATTCTTTTTAAATTCCGTATTTAATTTTTTATATATACAACGAAGACGTTGTATAATTCAAGTGGGGGGATGGAATTAAAATGTTTACTTGTCCTAATTTTCACACTAAAATGCTAAAATTATGCTCAAATTTAAAAAAAATTCAAGCATACTTTTGTGAAATTACATGTTACATAACCCGCACACAATATCCCTTATTAGATATTGTGAGGATTTAACCTTTCCGTTTCCACATCTTTACCTAAATTCTACAAAATATGAGTGCGCCGGTGATGTTTTAGACTTTAGAACTTGGCTTGGTATATCACTCGAGACCGCAACGATAAGTACTATGGATTTAGATGGAGTAACTTGTTTAAATTGGTAAATTTTAGGATTACATCCAAATCGCCTTTACATGTTGCTTATTAACGGACTACACCGGTTATTTAACCTCCCGTTTAAACCCTTTTTCACTCTCATCTTTAGAGTGATGATCCACTAGAACAACCTGTAGAGCCAATCCTTTAGGAATTTACACCAACTATTTGTTTCGTTACACCCTTACACCTTAACCTACCCTGTAAGATTAAGTTTAATTTACAGTTTCTAGTTGCTTAAAGTGTAAAGTTTGTATTTCTCGAGTCTTGAGTCATTTTTTATCTTTTGTGTGGTTGGAAATTTACGCATTGCAAATCGAAATGTATATTAGTAGTCAAAGCTCATGTGATTTTACTACCGTCACAATTATTGGGGAATCCGAAGACGAAGAAACTATCGAAGAAATTATCCGGAATTATTATGATCATGAAGATGGTGAAACTACACCGAGATTTGAAGTATAGTTATCAAAAAAATCGAAAAAATGAGAAAAATACAAAAAGAGAAACGCAACTACTAAAGGAATTACACGAAGGATCGATTATTCATTGATACGTCTAAAAATCAACGATGTAGGGTATTGTATAAAGTGGAAGATATCGCCACTTTCCTTGTAGAGTACGTAAAGTTTTGGGAAGATTGGGAAGTTGACCGTTACGGGAACGCCAACTTAGGTTGTTGTTTTTGACCGATGATCAAGACGTTGTAAATAGTTGTGTCTTTATCATGGTAACGGTCAGGAAATAAGTGTCTAGCAACTTGTATCTTAAGTCTTAATCTATTTGTTTCTTGATTTTTATTTTACAACAATTTACTTCCCTCTCACCTGATGATTAGCCGCTGGTTTTATGCGAATGGGGATTCATACGAACATGCATGTCTATTCCATCGTTACGGCCATGTATGCATGTCTTGTACCTCGTTAGTTTATGATTTTTGGTGAAAGTTAGAAGGTTCCTACTCTATATCATTCTTTATCCTAACCGTTGGTTAAATTCGAATGGGGATGTGATCGAACACACATGTCTATCATGGCGTTCCGGGTGTGTATGTATGCTTCAGCTGCCTTGTTGGAGTGGTACTTCTGGTGAAAGATTGTAGAATGATTAAACTATGCACCTTTCCATACAAAAACCCATATTTACCTTTATAAACTTGTTACTTCTTAGCTTTAGCAGTAGAGATGTGTATCTTTGCCAAGCTTATGATAGAATACTCGTCACGACCGAGCAATTGAGTGAATTAGTTACATGTTACCACATAAATTCATTGAGTGATTTGAGTGTTTTCATCTTCCTATTTCGTGAGGTGTTTGGTTATGTACTTGTAATAGATCGAAAAAGTGCTTTAACAGAAAATATCCTTAGGGATACATTTTTATAAACTTCAAAAGGCTACTTGAGGACAAGTAGGATTCAAGTGGGGGGATATTTGATGACATCAAATAACGTCTATTTTATAGCATCATTTATCCTATGTTATTAAACCATTTTGTATAGTTATTGCAAAGAATTATTACTTAATCATTTATATTTGAGAATTGTAGTAATTATGGAGTAATTGGTGAAAGTTAGCAGAAGGCGCGTATTCTGGACCTTAAATGAAGATATTTTAAAGATTACTATTCTGAAGACAAATATGCCGTATCCATCAAGGAAGATACGGCGTATCCGTGCCTGCACTCACCAAAGACCACAGAGAAATAAAGATCAATACGCCGTATCCAGAGAGAATCAATACGCCGTATTCAAGATATGGAATCAATATAATATTCTAGAAGATATCAAGCATGGTCCCTACTATAAGGAATCCCTAATACGTCGTATCCAACCGAATTCCAGACCTTATAAATAGAATACTAAAAAACAAGTTTTAAGTGTGCTAAATCACATTATCGGTACCTAAACCACAAAAGTTGATTTTCAGAGGAGAAAAGAGCAGAAGAGGTCGAGCAACATATTCAATTCCATAGGAGACAACGTGTAATTCCGTATACTTTAGTAATTGTTCAGTTTTTGGTATCATTCTTTAACTCGGTTAGTTTACCTTGGCTAAATAATTGCTCTTGTATTTATTATGACGTTTTCCCGTATTTAATGTTTTATATATACAATGAGGACGTTGTATAATTCAAGTGGGGGGATGGAATTAGAATGTTTACTTGTCCTAATTTTCACATTAAAATGCTTAAATTATGCTCAAATTTAAAAAAATTTCAAGCATACTTTTGTGAAATTACTTGATACATAACCCGCACACAATAACCCTTGTTAGATATTGTGAGGATTTAGCCTTTTCGTTTCTAAATGTTTACCCAAATTCCACAAAATATGAGTGTGCCGGTGATGTTGTAGACTTTAGAACTTGGCTTGGTATATCACTCGAGACCACAGTGATGAGTACTATGGATTTAGATGGAGTAACTTGTTTAAATTGGTAAATTTTAGGATTACACCTAAATCGCCTTTACATGTTGCTTATTAACTAACTACATCGGTTAGTTAACCTCCCGTTTAAACCCTTTTCCACTCTCATCTTTAGAGTGATGATCCATTAGAACAACCCGTAGAGCCAATCCTTTAGGAATTTACACCAACTATTTGTTTCGTTACACCCTTACACCTTAACCTACCCTGTTAGATTAAGTTTAATTTACAGTTGCTAGTTGCTTAAAGTGTAAAGTTTGTATTTCCCGAGTCTTGTGTCATTTTCTATCTTTGGTGCGGTTGGAAATTTGCACATTGCAAATGAGAATGTATATTAGTAGTCAAAACTCATGTGATTTTACTACCATCACAATTATTGGTGAATCCGAAGACGAAGGAACTATCGAAGAAATTATCCGGAATTATTATGATCGTGAAGATGGTGAAACTACACCGAGATTTAAAGAATAGTTAGCAAAAAAATGAGAAAAAATTACAAAAAGAGATGAGAAGAAGTTTGAAGTATAATTGTTTCGCAATCTCGCCAATGCCACCCCATAGAGATAGCAAGGAATTACATGAAGGATTGATTATTCGATGATATGTCTAAAAATCAACGATGTAGAGTATTGTACAAAGTGGAAGATATCGCCACTTACCTTGTAGAGTATGTAAAGTTTTGGGATGATTGGGAAGTTGATCGTTACGGGAATGCCAACTTAGGTTGTTGTTTTTGATCTATGATCAAGACGTTGTAAATAGTTGTGTCTTTATCATGGTAACGGTCGGGAAAAAGTGTCTAGCAACTTGTATCTTAAGTCTTAATCTATCTTGATTTTTATTTAACAACAATTTACTTCCCTCTTACCTAATGATTAGCCGTTGGTTTTAAGCGAACGAGGACTTGTTCGAGCGTGCATGTCTATTCGTCCCATTACAATCATGTATGCATGTTTAGTGCTCATTGGTTTACGACTTTGATGAATGTTTGAAGGTTCCTAACCTATATCATTCTTCCACCTAAAGTTGGTTAAATGTCGATGAGGATGTGATCGAACACACATATCTATTTCATCGTTACGGCCATGTATGTATGCTTCAACTGCCTTATTGGAGTGGTACTTCTGGTGAAAGATTGCAGATTGATCAACTGTACGCCTTTCTATACAAAAAAACCCATATTTACCTTTATAAACTTGTTACTCCTTGGCTTTAGTGGTAGAGATGTGTATCCTTACCGGCTTATTGATTGGAATATCTTCTTGTCGATCATTGAGCGAATTAGTTACATGTTACCACATAGATTAGTTGAGTGATTTGAGTGTTTTCATCTTCTTATTTCGTGAGGTGTTTGATGTTGTACTTGTAATAGCTCAAATAGTGCTTTAACGGAAAAATATCCTTAGGGAGTACATTTTTACAAACTTCTAAAGGGTACTTGAGGACAAGTAGGATTCAAGTAGGGGGATATTTGATGACATTCAAATAACGTCTACTTTTACAGATATTTATCCCATGTTATTAACCCATTTTGTATAGTTATTGCAAAGAATTGTTACTTAATCGTTTATATTTGAGAATTGCAGTAATTATGGAGTAATTGGTGAAAGTTAGCAAAAGGCGCGCATTCTGGAGCTTAAATGAAGATATTTTAAAGATTACTATTCTAAAGACCAATACGCCGTATCCATCAAGGAAGATACGGCGTATCCGTGCCTGCACTCACCAAAGACCACAGAGGAATAAAGATCAATACGCCGTATCCAGAGAGACTCAATACGCCATATTCAAGATATGGAATCAATATAATATTCTAGAAGATATCAAGCGTGGTCCCTACTCCAAGAAATCCCTAATACGCCGTATCCAACACTTGGATACGCCGTATCCAACCGACTTCCAGACCTTATAAATAGAAAACTCAAAAACGAGTTTTAAGTGTGCTAAATCATATTCTCGATACCTAAACCACAAAAGTTGATTTTCAGAAGAGAAAAAGAGCAGAAGAGGTCGAGCAACGTATTCAATTCCATAGAAGACAACGTGTAATTCCATATACTTTAGTAATCGTTCAGTTTTTGGTATCATTCGTTAACTCGGTTAGTTTTACGCTTTGATAAATATTTTCTCTGTATTTATTATGACGTTTGAAGGCTAATACCTTCGGGTATTAGCCATTATTATAAAGATCTGAATGTTTGGTATTTGTTTATCTCGATTTCTTGATTTATCGTTGTATGCTTGTTTATGTTTATCAATTTATACTTGTTTACGCGCTTTTGTATGCGACCTATCATTCAACTGGATCTAGTGAAGCGGACCAAGTAGATCTAGAGTCCGGGATAGCTCTCCATATAGTAATTTATACATCTAGAATCATAGTTACACAAATATTGTCCTTCTAAGTCTGTGTCTAGGATACGCTTCAGGCTTAACTAGTTAATTGGATATTGCCAATGGTTTATTGATCGTGTTGACTAGCAGGTGACCTAGATAATTCAACAAGTAACGTTCTGATTCCATTGGATAGTTAGACAAGTGGACTACTAGTGTATAAATTGCCATTAAGCGGTAAGTGGGTAAAGTCTCTATGAGCTAGGGTTTAACAAGATCACCATTGCTTTAATCCCTAAGATAGATTATAATCAGCAAATAAGGATGCTTTATGCGGATGCTTTAATTGTGACAGAATTAATGTGTCTAGGTCTTAGGATGATGTAACGCCTAAGTCTTAAGAATGATATGCCACCTTGAGAGAAGAAATCATTGCACTTAATAAACAAACCAACTTTCTAATCGGATTAATAATGGTTAATACAGTTTTCTTATATAAGGCTCGACCGCTCTTTTATCTTTTGTTAATTAGCTCGCGTGGGTAAAAGTGCCTTGAATTGATTATAGTCACCAACCAAACCGTGCCAGTCTCTCAAGCTGAAAACCCCTTTTTCCCGTTAGAATTAGGAACTAGGACTGAAATAGGTTTATAATAGAATAGAATTAACATAGATTAGATAACCAAGATATTAATCAAATTGATAGATTTAACCTCGCTTCAAGTGTTCGACACCCTACTTACCACGAAACTACTACCGATCGGGTACACTGCCCGTTAAAGTGTTGTTTTTGGTTTAGTCGGCAAAATATAAATTTAAAACTTGAATCAATAAAATATACACCACACAACGACACATCACTACACTAGCCAAACAAGGACTAGTCCGAGGACTGCCCAAATTAAAGTTTCAGAAGGATCACTTATGTTCCGCCTGTGCTCTAGGGAAAAGCAAGAAACACACCCACAAACCCAAAGCTGAAGACTCCATTCAAGAAAAGCTCTATCTGCTGCACATGGACCTTTGCGGCCCAATAAGGATTCAAATTATCAATGGGCAGAAATACATATTGGTTATTGTTGATGATTACTCTCGGTTTACTTGGGTAAAATTTCTACGATCAAAGGATGAAGTTCCATAGTTCGTGATTAAATTTCTCAAAATGATTCAAGTTTATCTTAATGCGACAGCCCAAAATATCAGAACAGATAATGGCACAGAGTTTGTCAATCAGACCTTGAGAGCTTACTATGAAGATGCCGAGATTCTTAGAATGATAAACTGGGTTCTTCACAATGCATATTGTGCTTTCATTATCAATTTGGATTTTGGTATTCATGAAATTGAAACCATAGTTTAACAATTGATTTTGAACCCACAATACTTGTCCACAGCAATTTGCAGCAGCTACATATTCAGCTTCAGTTGTTGAAGTGGCCACAATTGTCTGTTTCTTGCATTGCCATGAGATAAGTCTTTGTCCAAGAAATTGATAACCACCTGTTGTGGATTTCCTGTCAAGGTTGGAGCCACCATAGTCACTATCAGAGAATGCTTCCAAGTCGAAGGGTGATTCTCTAGGATACCATAAGCCTAAGTTTGGTTTGCCCTTGAGATACTTGAAGATCCTCTTGACAGCATTGAGATGAGAAATCTTTGGAGTTACCTGAAAATGTGAACAAACACAGACTGCATACATAATATCAGGTCTAAAAGCAGTTAAGTACATGAGGGAACCTATCATAGATCTGTACAAGTGTACATCTACATCAAAAGCTTCCTCATCCTTTGTCAAAGGCATCTTTGTATCCATTGCATTATTGGCAGCTTACTACATACACAAATCAAATATTCTTGAAGAATATTCAGCTACATACTTGTCCTGAGAGATGAAGATTCCTCCCTTGTTTTGCTTGACTTGTAGACCTAAGAAAAATGTGAGTTCACCCATGGAACTCATTTGAAATCTGCTTTGTCATCAAGGCTTCAAACTCATACAAAAACGACACACCAAGACTTGTTGTATAACCAAAAATTGAAATCATCCACATACACTGGACCACAACATGATATCCTTTTTGTTCCTTCGAATGAAATAACGTCTTGTCTATTGTGCCCCTCTGTATCCATGCTTCACTAGGAAAGTTGAATAGAAGTACAAACCAAGAACTAGGGGCTGGTGCAGGTCCATACAAAGCTTTGACCACCTTATAAACCTTATTTGGATAAGCAGGATCAACAAAATCAGGAGGTTGTGATACATAAACCTCTTCATCCATAGTGCCATACAGAAAAGCACTTTTAACATCCATTTGGATAACATGAACCCACCATAAATAGAGTCAAAGCCAAAAATAACCCGATAGCTTCTATACTATGCCACATGAAGCAAAAACCACATCAAAAGTCAATACCTTCTTCCATGTGAGTACCCCATTGCCACCAAATCTTGCTTTATTTCCTACACAAACCATACCTCTTTCATCTCTTTTATTTCTGTAAGAACACCACTTGGTGCCATTTACCTTCATTCCACATAGGTAGAATCTACAAGGAAACCCATACTTGTTGTAAGCATGAACTGGAACAGATCTTCTTGCCATGGCTTGAACCAACGTCATCATTGAAAAAGCTTCACAATCTTCTTAGGTCCACTTGAGATAGAAAAGCAGGCAAACAAACAATGTTGTGATCTTTGTGATTGTTTCTTGGGCTGCTTTAGATATGACTGAGAAGAGCATGAGCTCCTAATTTGTTCTGCACTTTGCTCCTAGTTTGCACAGCTGACTTAGGATCACCAAGTATTTGACTTTTTGGGTGAATACTATGAATCCTAAGTGTAGGAGTAGGACTGACTTCAATTTCTGTAGGAAGACTGTTGAAATCAGTTATCACACCCTCCTCATCATAAGATGCCTCATCAAAAATCCCTGTCTCAGGCTTGTGAAAGATTTCTAGCTCTGGCATAAGTGAATCATCATGTTCAAGCCTACCAGTATTAACTGTGTGACTACCAGTATTAACTGAGGAAGTACTGGTAGTGTTGTTTTCAGGAACTGTCCCTAAATGCTTTAGGGCAACATCATCTAACTTTCTTCTAAAAGCTTGAATCTTAGGATTGTCTTCTAAAGAGTCAGTAGAGGAAACCTCTTTCTTTGAATTTGTGGAAGAAGTCCTTGATTCATCTTTTTCTTCAGGAATCCTTACAGCTGAAGGCACAACAATAATCTCTACTTTTTCCTACTTTTACCTCAAAGCCATAGATGTTGAGTAATACTGCATTGTTAGTTACTTCTGAAGCACCTGCATGTGGGTTAGCTTGATTCTCCAAAGACACAGGAATATAGTTCATAGAATCAGAAAGATAGTCAATATCAAACATCCATCTATATCCTACTCCTTTGACATTGGGTTTATCTTCAAGAAAGTTAACATGCAGATTTACTTACTAAACCCTTTTAGGATACTAATTATAAAACCCCTATAGCTTAGCTTATAGTGAGTCACCAACTAAGAATCCCTCATCAGATTTTCCATCAAACTTGCCAGCACACTAAAGTACTCTAGAATGGGAAACAATGACACCCAAAAGGTCTTATGTAGCAAATAATTGGTTTATGGCCAAACAAAAACACAAAGCTCATATAGTAGTTATTGTTTTAGAGGTTTTGTCACTCTTACCCTATACAAATATAGGCAAGCAGTACTACAGCTTCAGCCTCTAAAAGTGGTTGGTAAGGAGAGAATCTAGCTTAGCATAGTTCTAAGCAGCCATCAATTAAGGTTCAGTTCATTCTTTTCATAACTCCATTTGGTTTGGAGTTCTAGCCGTACTATACTCTGTTATATTCCCTTGTTCCCACAAAATAAGCATATCTCTATTCTTAAAATACCAGGTGCCATTATCTGTCTAATGATTTTAAATTAACCTATGACTAAGCATGGTTTCAAATCTGCCTATAAAGGTCTGAAGAATGCCACTAGTTTCAATCCTATAGAAGCCAAAAAGAATACCAACATAAATCTTGTACAATCATCAGTGATAACAAGCAATAACTGCATGATAATGCATTTCCCCACCTATGTAGACCAAAAAGATCCATATGCAAAGGTGTTAAAGCAAATCATAATCAATACTTCTAACTTGGCCATGCAAGAGGCCCTGGATGTTATGCCTGTTATAGGCATGCAACACAAGTATGGTCATTTTTGAAAACCTTGGAAGGTAAACCTCTGACAAGGTTTCCCTTCACAAGTTTGTTTAGATTTTTAAAATTGATATGACCTAATCTTCTATGCCACAATTTAGATTCATCAGATGTGGCCTTAGCAATCAAACAGGCAAAACCTTTAGCAGGAGAAGGTGTCTTCATGTCAAAACTGTACATATTGTGATGTCTAGGGACCTTTAAGAGTATCTGATTTTCATCAGGCATCTTAAAGTCAGAAGACACAACAAGACATTCAGTCTCAGTAAAAAGAACCTTATGCTGCTTATCACAAATTTGTGATATTGAGAAAAGGTTAAAATGCCCTAATTCTTTTACAAAAGACACACTATCAAAATCTAAATTACCAACTCTTATTCTTCCTTTACCAGAAATGTAGCCTTTGCTACCTCCAAAGGTAACAGATCCCCCATTGAATTCTTCAAAATCCTCTAGTTGATCCTTGTTACCTGTCATGTGCCCTGAGCATCCACTATCAAATATACCTCTATCTACCATGTTCTTCAGTGGATGTTCCTGCACATGAAATAAGAGAAATTAGTTTCTCTTAGGGACCCAAGCCTTTGCAGGCTTGGGTCTGCCTTGTGGACCATTAGCATTCACAGTTCTAATAAAAGTAGGTCCACTATTATAATTGAAGTTTGGCCTAGAGTTCCTCCAATTATAACTTGCTGAGGTCTTAACAGTAGATCCCCAATTTCCCACTACAGCATTAAAATGTGGCATTTGTGCTGTAGTTGTTGCAAAAGGTCTTCTTTCAGATGAATGTGGTTTTGAAAAATCCCTTCTTTGATTAAACTGATTCATCTGTGGTCTTTTGGGACTTGAACTGTTTGAGGTCTTGATTGATATTGGCTGTCTAGATCTAACAGTATTAATATTAGAACTAACAGCATTAACTTTAGGCCTAACAGGATTAACATTTGTCCTACCAGAATTAATAATTGGCCTAACAGAATTAATATTAGGCCCAACAGAATTAAACTTTGGTCTACCAGCATTAAGTTGTACTGGTCTAGGAACAAATTTATTAGCATGATTAATCCTGTTTGCATTTGTCCATACTGGTTTTGCCATCCCATTACCAGTATTAACAACCCTCTTAACCTCAGCTTCCCTTTCCATTTTCTTTTCATAATAGTCACAATCTTTAATCAAATGATTTAGACTACCACAAACAAAACATTTCTTCTTTGTAAAAGAGTAACCTTCCCCTAGTTCTCTTTTCATCATATCATTCCAATTCTTTCTATCAACTTGATGTGTTTCTTTATCTTTGAGTGGTTGCCTAGGAGTTTTTATGTGTGAGACACAACTAGGTTCAACTTCTTTTGATTTTGGAGCAGACACATCTTTTTCCTTAGTTACTTCCACCTTGACATCTCATTTGGTTCACTTACACTTTCTGATTCAGTTTCAAAAGAGTGCTCAGAGAGTTTTCACTAGTTCCTTCAAATGTCATTGGATATTGTCTTGGGAAGTTTGCTCTGAAGAGATTTTTCATTTGACATCTCTTTTTGCTGGTATTGGAGGGACCAGCTTTCCATTCTCAGTGCTATTGATGCATCTTTTTCTCTTGTGGCTGGAGGTGGTGTTTCTCCACTTTTAAGGAGTGGAGTCACTAATGGTTTGTGCTGGGGGAGGGGGTTTGGTAGGGCAGTTGGGGGTTGGGGAAGTGGGTAGAAGAGGGGGTATTAGGTTTTGTATGTTTTGAGGTAGGGCGGCCGATGTTCGGTGTTCAAGCTGCCTGGTGTGGGTTGGGCTTTTACTGTAGCATAGTTGTGATGTGGTTTATTGGCCACTGTTGTTTGGTTGAGCATTTGGGTGGATTGGTATAGTAGTGGTCCTGGATATGTAGGGGGGCGGCATTGTGGGACGGTGAGGGAGTAGAGGGCTTGAAGTGGGAGAAACTTTTGCGTTTAAAGCTTTTCATCTTTTTTTAGTATTTCTTTAGCTTGAAAGGCAAGGCTTTTCATTTAGAGATTGTTGATGGTTTTGAGACAGTAACATGGTTGAGATTCTTGTTTCTTAACTAGCTTTTATAATATGCAAAAAGTAATTTGTTGGCTTTTTGTTTCACCTAACTGATTCAATTTGTTTCGTCCATAAAATAATTTAAGCTAACTTATTAATGAATCAGTTGCAAGTTTAAACTTTGAACATCTAAGATCACTCATTGATTTGAGCTTGATAGCCTTAAGACTTGATTTGATTTGTTTCTTCAGTTCAGTGTGCTCTCCCATTGACAATACCATTCATCCTTTATAGCAAACCCATCTCGGTTTCTTCTCTTGCTTCCCGCTTCTTGATGTTGATAAGAGAATCTCTCTTCTTCTTTCCATTCTTGTACCCCTTTGCTGTAATTTCCCTAGCCAAGAGACCAAGTATTGTGACTGTAGTTGGAAGCACTCACAGCTTCTTTTGTCAAAAGCCAACAGGAGGAGTTTTTCCTATACCACGCGAACTTCCTTCCTGTTTTCTTATAGAACTTCTTCATCCGTATAACAATCATTGCTATTGCCAGGTTGATGTCCATTTCTTCAATTATCTTAATCATCAATCTGTTTCAAACTCTTCATGAAGTAAATCCAAATCTCTGTGTGTTATAGCAAAGAGGGGAATTAGATTACTTTCATCTGCCCAAAACCAGCAGTAAACTTCTTTTTCTAGGAATGTTGGTTGAAGTAGTAGAAGGTGTGCAAGTACTGATCATGCCTCCAGAAAAACTAGACCTTAACCCTTATTAGTGCTGCTTTGCTTTGTGAAACACAAACAACAATTTTTGAGCACTTGAAGATGTTTTTGAAGCACCTGAATTTCTTGCTCAAAAAACTCTTAGGGTATTGTACAATTCATCAATTGATAAATTGTCTATATTAGGATTTGTTCTATAGTCATTGCCAGATGTAGACCATCTGTAGGACAAAGAAACCTAAGTAACTTATGATTTGCAATTCTTCTGTTAGATATACACTTCAGCACCAAAGGAGCTTCCTATGGAGGGATTGTAAATGTTGAAACCTGTCATATCCTTTTTCTAGTCCTTCTGAATTGGATTATTCTATGCTTCTAACTGTTGTTTGAAAACAGCCTTTTGCATTTTCTTTGATATAGCATTTACCACCTAATATACCTAGTTTCTAAGGCCCTTCCCAGATTTTTTGCATTCATCCATCCCATATTATCTTCTCATGTGTTCATTTAGGAGATGGCCATCTGCAAAATATTTTAGCTTTTCCTCTCCTATTCAACAGCCTTGAATCCTCAGCTTGGCCGAGTTGCCAGGAGTAAGTATGTCTAATGGGTGTTGAAAGTACTCGAAAATCAACTTCCTTTCCAATTGAAATTATCATTCTTGGAGTCTACCTTTTGGAAATTACTTTCCATTCACTCTAATTGTCTATATTACTTTGGTATGAGCCTGCGCCATGGCACATTGATCAGTACGCCTACTTCTTCAGAATTGGGAGTTTGATATTTGAGATAAGCCAGTAGTTTGGGGAATAATTGGTTGTTGTTGTTTAGGTTTTTCAAGCACCAGTGGCTGATGCATCTTCATGGTTTTGATTCGTTCTTCTTCAACTCGAGATGTTCTGTGAACAAATACATCTATCTATCAGGGTATTGTTTTAGTACTTTTGTATTGAATTGTATTGAGAGTGTTTGTTTGTGATCTAGTGATTCTTCTTTCTTAGAGTCCCTCTAAAGGCTCTGATACCACTTGTAGGTCCTTGGTTTAGGATTTGACTAGCCTTTGTGAGGGGGACTATCGCTGTTAGTAGCGTTATATACAAAATTAACTTATTGTAGGAGACATGACTATGAATTCTCAAGTGTTATATTGCGGATTTTAACAATCAATGAAGTAAAAGTATTGTTATCGTTATTAATTATTTACTATTAAGCGTATGATTCACTTTTGGATATTCTACTCACATATTTACGGGGGTTCTGGGCTTGGTGTCCTGATTGGGTGCGCGGTTTCTCTTTGGTGTGGATTTCACGTTGGGGTCAGGGTCATTTAGGAGGGTTTTGGTGTGTTTGGAGACTTGTCGGGGCAGTTGCTAGTGCAGAAGATATTGTGGAAGAAGTTGTGTTTAGCTCGATAGTGGCGGTTGGGGGATGTTAGGTTAGGTTTAGTGTTTATGTTTACTAATGTTAGATTATACTATGGTCCTGGTTTAACAGTAGAGTGGTGGAGTTTGGAGTGAATTCTTGGATAGTTTAGGTTTTTGGCTAGGAAATGTAGGTGTCGGTTTAAGGGTGGTAGGAATTTATTTTAATGGATGGTTAGGTTGTAGTTCTGTTTCTTTAGTTGTTAGTACAAGTAGGTTCTGAGACTTCAATTGTTCGTCCGGTGTGGTAGTCGGGTATTCATTTTAGTTGGAACATTAATTATTTATGGTGTAGCGGGGAGTCAAAGGGGTGGGTTGTTCGGAGGGCGTGTGTTTTCTTTTTTGGGAGGGTGGAGCTCACCAATGTAGAGTTTGTCGGCAACATGTAGGGGAGGTATCGTCTTATGGAAAAAAAACCGGTTGTTGTAAATATAATGTTCTTTATATTTCGCTGCCACCATATTTATTTATATCTGTAATAACATAATCCTAGAGATATGTCATATAACGATCTCCTCACAAACTCCATGCCCCCCCCCCCCCCCCCCCCCCCGGTATCAGAGGCATGTGGCTCTTGATCTAGGTTTTGTGTACAAGGTTTTTAGTGTCGAATTATTGAAGAAAAAGAAGGTTCGAATTTTTTGTATTGGCTACAAGCGAAATTTGGTGATGTTTATGATTTTTGGAAAAGAGCAAATTTGGTGAAGATGAAGATCTGGATGTTCTTGGTTCGTTTGGTTAATATTGTTACATCACGACAAGAAATCAGAAGACACAAGGAGATCAAATAAGCGTGGGGTTTACAAAAACCTAATAAGGGTCTGAATCGATTCAAAGGATTCAAATCATTAGGGTTTCGCAACAAGTGATAAAGCAGCAGGTCTCATTGGATACAAGTTGAAATAGCAGGTATTAATGCTAATTTGTGACGGATTTGTGACAGCTTTGTGACACAAAAAAAGTGTCGTCTGGATACTTAAAAAAAACGGGGATCCTTAAACAGTGGTTATTAGTACTGCTGAGATTCGTATAGAATATTGCTGCTTCTATACTTTCTACTACCAAGATCGTCACGTATTGTGCTGCTGTCTATAAAAAGGGTTTATGGTTCGTGTTTGGCGGTGATGCTGTTGGATATGGATGCGATCTTATTGAATACTTCATAATTATGGTAGTCATTGGTAAGTCAATGTGTAAATTAACGCTGCTAACGATTTTGATCAAAACTGCCAATATACACTTACTGCTGCTAGTACTTTTGTTTAATACTCTTTGGGCCACAAGACGACTACTGCTGCTATTATATGTTTAATACTATTCGAGTAGTTGTTCATGCTTTGTTAATACTGTAATACTGTTGGGCTCAAGGGAAAGTACTACTTTTCGACCAAAGGAATTAGTAACACTTTCTTGTTGATCATGGTGTTGCAAAAAGAATAGGAGGAAGGAGAATCTTGTGCTGTTCATGGATTAGTACTGCTCTTCAAATAATATTAATATCGCTGGTTGAGTATTAGTATTGCTTGTTATGAGTTTGTACTGCTCGTTTATGTTTATGCTGCTATGACATTACTGTTTTTTGAATATGATAGTATATATTAATAATGTTTGTACAAGAAAAGGTTAGTACTGTTGGATATTTATGCTGCTAGTACTTCGTTTGTACTACCTTCGTCGTCTGAGAAAGTTTTTAATACTGCCTTTGGCATCCGAGAAATGAAGTTTGTACTGCTAGTATTGTTCGATATCAGACAAGGCATATTTTTGTTCTTGGTTATCCGGAGATCTCGGACAGACAGATGGAAAAACACACACAGAAAGTTTTGGTTTTTGGTTATGATTTTACATGTTCTTAACAGATTTAAAGGCTCGCACTTTATTGGTTTAAATGATTACGAAGATGGTTATTTATCACCTATTTGAAAGTGAAGTGAAATTATTTGGGTTTGTGTTCTTATCATATCTCAAATGGCTTACAACATTTGGAGGTAACTTGTTTGTGCTTACAATGGTGCGACGAAGACTTGTCAGAATCTAGCAAAGGTGTGTGATCTAACTTATGATGCTCAATGCTCACATTTGCTATCACTTAGTATGTGTCTCATAGAAGATGAGGATTTTTGTCAAGAGATTGCGGTCTACTTATATTTCATAGATTTATTTATAAGTTTGGAGTCACGTGAATAGTACAAGACATAAGACACAAGTTTGGGTTATTCTACTTCTATATCAAGTTCGTTATACTTAATTTTCTTCATCAGTAATCATTACATAGAGCCTACAGAATTTGAAGATTCAAGAGATGGTAAATATATTGGTTTCAGGGGAAGCTTATTGTAAAAAATGTTTAACCATCAAGATTTGTTCATGCACCACTTGAAGTGAAAGGTTTTATTACAACTGCTAGTTGTTTATTACTGCTGCTAGTTTAAGTTTCTACTGTCTTAAGTTCATTTATCTTATTATGCGTCATTAAGGGTAATTTGAGACATTGAAAGGCTGGATTAGTAGTGTAGTATATGGTTTGTAGTTGTAAAGATTCAAGTTGCTTATCTTCACAAGACCCCTATTTGATTATGACAAAAAGAGGAAGAAGATTACAGACATATGATTTGCAGCTTATTATGTGTGGTGGTATGGCAAGGTTACAAAGGAAATCTAAATTAAAGGGAAGTTTGTTTCATTCAGGGAGATCCATGATCTCAACATCAGGAGAAGCTTTGATTTCATCAGGATTTATGATGAAGTTCGTACAAGAACATGTTTGTTTTGTCATCATCAAATATGGGAAGATTGTTGGGAATTATAGATTTGATGACACAAAAGAAATAAGTAATGAAACAAAAGGACAAAAACAAAAAGAAGAATTCTGCATAAGATGAAGATTCTGAAAGATCTCCTTATTTAGATAGATGATATAGAAGATAATATTAAAAGTTAGGAAGATATTTTTTGTTCTTATCCTTTGTAAGTCTTAGACTCTTTATGTTATAAAAGGAGGTTCCAAGCGTGTAGTTTATGGGTGTCAAGATGTAAACACCTAAACGTGTGTGTGTGC
>BQNB010033339.1:4948-52422 GCA_026074375.1 Tanacetum coccineum
AGCCTGCAGCAATGACTTGGCATCTTTGATGGAGTTAAACTTCAATTGATGTTCATTAGGGATGCCCATCAATAAAGTGCTTCTTGCCTTCAACTCTAATCTCCTTTGTGCCTTTTCTTCAGTAGTTGAAGGAGCAATTGTAGTCTCAACATCTTTAACAACTTTTGTTACTGGAGGTGCATTCACATTCTCTATGACTTCCCATAGAGAATAATCAATCATCTGGATGTACTATTCCATCCTCATCTTCCAAAGCTCATACTCACCTGGTTTGAGCATAGGCACTTTTGATGTAGCCACCATATGTACTGAGTCTTGATCCATGTCTTCTTAGCAAAGTTTCTTAAAGCAACAAGCTCTGATACCACTTGTTGATCCCACTTGAATGGATCTTGAATTCCTTAGCTTGTGTAAGGTTTAGTTATGCAAGATAAATCCTACACTATGGTTGAAACTTTGTAAAATATATCTAAGATTATGCGAAATCTAATCTTTGATCAATAAGAAGAATAATACAATAGATCATTAACTCAATGAAAACACACGGATTAACAAACAAAACTTCAATATATTAATATGAATACTCTAACTAGTATTAGGGTTACAAAACCTTGAAGCTACGAATTCTAGATGACAACGTATATTAACTGACATCTAACTCTATGCCCTAGGACCACCTTTTATACACCAAGGAGTCCTAGTCGATTTACAATATATTCCTAAAACTTAGAATATTCTCAAAGATCTATTATATAAATAACAATCCTTATCAACTAAGTACTCTTGATCTCCAATCAATCTTTATTTTTTCTTTGAGCAGTCTTTATCCTTTCTCTGATAATAGAAAATCTTCTAGTAGTCTTAATCTTTCCAGCATTTGTAACTTTGTACTTACAGCATTAACTCTGAACACTGGCAGTAGTAACTTATACACCAGTAGCATTAACTGTGTACAAGCAGTAGTAACTACTTAGAATAGTTTCTTCAATCTTTTCCAGCAGTACTAACTTTACTATAGCAGTACTAACATACTAGTAGTACTAATATACACTAGCAAGTAACTAAAGTTACACTAGTAGTACTAAGTTAGACTAGCACTAGTAACTAAGTTACACTAGCAGGAGTAACTATGAACTAGCAGTACTAACTACTTGACATATTTTTCATTAATGTTAATGAACAACACTAACTTCAGCTCAGCAACAGTAACACAAACCTTAGGAGCAGTAACTCTAAGATCATCAAGAAGTCTTTTAATTCCAACAATTTTTGGCTTAAAAACTATAAAGTTTGCATTTAAGTACATATAAAGGCTTAGTAATACTAGTTGTACAAGAAATTTTAGGTAAAAATGATCAAAAGTGAGTCTTTTTGTGTTTTGAAAAATTAAGTTTCTCCATGGAAGGCGAACAACAAGATGCAATGAAGGTGAGTTACAACAAGGATCATTTGCAAGGCGATTTTAACAAGCAAGGCATTTTAACCAAGGAGGCGATTTAGTATGCAAGGCATTTAGCAGTGCAAGTGATTAGCATGTAAGGCGATTTAGCAGTGAAGGCGATTTAGTAGTGCAAGGCTATTTAACAACCTTCCTTTGCAAGGCAATTTAGCATCTTCCTAAGCCAAGGCGAATTAACAATTTTTTCTTTACAAGGCGATTTAACAACTCCCTTTGCAAGGAGATTTTACGTAATCAAAAGGAAAATTAATTCACTTGAACACTCAAATTTACTTAAGTAACTTATACGGTTTTTTCTCGGTTTTAAATCAATTAATTATTGTTTCACAGTTACTTCTTGATTTTTTTAAAATCCCAAGAAAGTTTCATTTCATTTCTCAGTTTAATCATAGAATTGTAAAATCCCGTGAAATTTGAACTACATAATCATAATCACTAATCACTAAAACGATCCTTGTTTTCATTTCACATCACTTTTGCAATGTCGACTCAACAAGACATTTATGTTGCTGGTTTCGAAAACCGCCCTCCTATGCTTAACAAAGAGAACTATGTTTCATGGTCTTCTCGTCTTCTTCGTTATGCTAAGAGTAGACCAAATGGAAAGTTAATCTACAATTCCATTATAAATGGTCCTTATGTCAGACGAATGATTCCTGAACCAGGTGATCAAAACCGTGAAGTTCCTGTGAATGAAACCTTTCATGAGCAGACAGGTGATGAACTCACTGAAAAGGAACTTAAACAGGTTAGCTAATGATCAAGCCATTCAGACTATTCTTCTCGGTCTACGTAAAGACATCTATGCTGCTTTTGATAGTTGTGAAACTGCTCTGGAAATCTGGTTACGTGTTCAACAAATAATGAAAGGTTCTGATAGTGGCATTCAGGAGAAAAAGGCCAAGTTGTTTAATGAATGGGAAAGGTTTACTTCTACTGATGGGGAATCGATTGAGTCTTACTATCATCTTTTCTTAAAGTTGATGAATGATTTCAAGAGAAACAAACATTTTTTTAGAAAAGATCGCCAGCAATCTCAAGTTCCTAAACAACTTATAACTAGAATGGAGTCGACATGTTACCATTGTTCATCAAACAAAGGACTTGCATACAATAGATTACACTCAGTTGTATGATTTCTTGAAGTACAATCAAAAGGAGGTAGATGATTTGAGAGCTGAACGACTTGCAAAAACACATGATCCTTTGGCACTCATGGCAAATTCCAACAATCCTTTCAATTATCCAGTGTTTCACCCAGATCAACCATCACCAAGTACCTACATGCAACAACCACTTCCTAACAACAACTATAACCCACAACCATCACTCAACCAGAACTACATGAAACAACCAATGCTAAATCCCGAAGACATTATAGATCCCACAATCGCAATGAACATGGCACTTGTTCTAATGGCTAAGGCATTCAAACTAAACTACTCAACACCAACCAATAACAACTAGAGAATTTCATTAAACCCTCGTAATAGACAGATTGCTCAACTGGGTATGAATATGGGTCAAGACAGACAGATGCAAATGGTTGGAGGCAATGGTGGGAATCAGTTTAGACAGTATGCTGGGCAGAATGTTGGGAATCAGAAATAGGTATAATGCAGTACAAAATGTCAGGAATCAGGTTGTTCATAATGTAGTTAAGAATCCAAGCGTTCAAACTGTTGGAAATCAGAATGGGCTTAGTGTTGTTCCGGGGATTGCTAATAAGAATCTGAATGGGAATGATAATGTTGTAGCAGCACCGGCTGAGGGTAATGCGATTAGGAATAATGGTAATCAGATAAGGTGTTACAACTGCAGATGATTGGGTTATCTTGCTAGGAACTGTATAGTTAGACCACAGAGAAAGGATGCTGCTTATCTTCAGACTCAACTGCTGATTGCGCAAAAGGAAGAAGCAAGAATCCAACTCTAAGCTGAAGAGTTTGATTTGATGGCTGCGCAGAGCTGATCTGAATAGATTGAGGAAGTCAATGAAAACTGCGTATTGATGGCTAATTTTCAGCAAGCATCAACATCGGGTACTCAGACTGACAAAGCTCCCGTCTATGATTCAGACGGATCAGCTAAGGTACACCATTATGACAATTGCTATAATAATGATATATTCAATATGTTCACTCAAGAGGAGCAGTATACTGAGCTACTCGAGCCCATTCCTAAACCACACCAAGTACAACAAAATGATAATAATGTTATTTTTGAGGTTTCTAGTATGGAACAAGATGGGGGAACAGCAGATCAACATCCTGCAACTGTTGAGGAAACTCGTGCTTATTTTGAATCAATATATAATAATTTGGTAACTGAAGTTGAAAAAGTCAACACAATCAATCGCAAGTTGAAAGAAACTAATGTTGATTTGACCACTGAGCTTGCTAGATATAAAAAGCAAGAAAAGTGTTCTGACATTAGTCAAGAAAAATATGACAAACTTGAAAGGTGTTATCAAAATTTTGTTTATCAAGAGCAATGTCTTACTAAAAAGATAAATGCACTTCACTTAAGTTCCAATAAACAAATAACAAATTTGAATGAGGGAAATTTTCAAATTTTAAATACTTCATTTGAGGAAAAGTTCAAACTGTTCTTCTCTTCTAGAAGAAAAGGAAAAAAGTTGAAGTCTGATTCAAAATACGAAGACGAGCTTCTTGATAACAAATTCACCTGGAGAATACGATAAAGAATTAGATAATATTTTGGTTAAAATGGGTGATCAATGTTGACTCACACCTTTAAAATATATAATATATAAATATAAAATATACTTATAAATATATATATATAAGAAGGTAAGAATAAAAAAATCCCAATTATAGTAATCTGGGAGTATGATTCCCGGATCGTTTCCCCAACGAGGAATGCAATTGAAAGTCGAGAGTCATTTTAAGAAT
Source organism: Tanacetum coccineum (assembly GCA_026074375.1). Lineage (NCBI taxonomy): Eukaryota > Viridiplantae > Streptophyta > Magnoliopsida > Asterales > Asteraceae > Tanacetum > Tanacetum coccineum. The sequence continues at coordinate 9,323 of BQNB010033339.1, forward strand.
CGATGCTTGAATAGAACAAGATTGATATTGGTTATCTAAAAACCTAGAGAAAAATTAAGGCAAAAACTTAAAAACACTTAAGGGAAGACAAATTTTAACTAAAAACGCTAAACGGGAATCCTAAACGGGACCTAAAAACCCTAAATTATCAAAATTAAGCCTAAAATGTTCTTTTTGGTTTTTATAAGTCTAAATCAACTAAAAAGCTAGGACCAAGAAAACTAGACCAAAAACGAAGGGTTTGCATTTTTAGGAGTTAATTTTAGTGTACTTGCTTATTCGTCGCGTTTTATTTGTTTCCCGTTAATTGTTTTAAGTGTTTAATTGCTTTTGTGTTCTTATTTTAATTGTTGCTTTTAATTGGTAGTTATAGATAATCAAAAATATCTTTTCTCTCATTCAAATCATAATCCAAACTAAGGCGTGGTTTCAATTTCACAAGTCGTTGGGGAAACGACCCGGGAAAGCATACTTCCCGGTAAACATACGTATATTATTATTATTATATATTTGTATAAGAATTTTCCTAGAGGGCTACTTTGGGAATTATTCTCTATACTTTTGTGTATTAATATAATATAGTGTGTTAAAATTACTATATCAATTTTTGGCGCCGCTGCCGGGGACTTGTGTTAAAGATTCCTTCGTTTACGTTTGTTGATTTTGATTTGAAGATCCTTTCGTTTACGAAAGTTATATTTTTGTTATAAAAATCAAAAACCCAAAAAAATTAAAAAAATATAAAAAGTAAAAAATATTTTCTTTTTCTTTTTAGTATAGTTATCATATAAAAAAAATCAAAAATATAAAAAATTGTCCTTAAAAAGAAATAAAATACACAAAGTTGGTAAAAGAACACCAACAAATAATACCTTCAATTGAGGTATTATCATAAATAAGTTCCGGTGAACTTGAAAAGTTCCCAAATCGAACCAAAGATTCAAAAACTTGCCATTTGTGTCATTTACGAGGTACGACTCATCTTAAGAAGCAATTTTTAAGAGTTACCGTGAAGTAATTCGATTATTTGGTTTAAGTTGTCTTCCGTGTATCCGTTTAAAATAGATTGTTAAAAAAAATTCAAAAATCCAAAAAAATTAGTGTAATTTTTGTTTTCTTTTTAATTTCTTTTCTCTATTTTTAGTGCATGCGCACTCGTTCTCAAGCTCGTAATCGAAATCGTCGACAACAACAAATAACACCGGTTATTGTTGAGGAACCCGAGATTCCAATGGCCGACAATCGTACCATGGCTCAAATGCTACAAGCTCCCATCGAGGGATACGAAGATGCAATTGTTGTTCCACTAATAAATGCAAATAATTTTGAACTCAAACAAACTTTGATTAATCTTGTTCAAAGTAATCAATTTACGGGTAGACAAGACCCTCATAATCATCTCTGATTTTTCAACAAGGTTACTTCTACGTTTAGACATCCGGACGTTCCGAATACGTCGATTAAGCTTTTGCTTTTTCCTTTTTCTCTCGAAGGTGAAGCCCGGACTTGGCGATATAAAGAACCCCCTCGATCGATTCTAACGTGGGAAGATCTTGTCTCGAAATTCATAAACCAATTCTTTCCTGTTAGCCTCAATTTATTGAGTCGAACAAGGAAGTTCGGTCACTCTACGATGGAGCTTCGGTCTTTAATTAGTTAATGTTGTAATAGGATAATATCGGGAATCGGGCTTGATAGTTAATCTAATATTGTATATGTTTCGGGTTTAATCCCAAGCAAAACCCGAGCCCGAGTCCTAGTTAAATATCCCGCACGTCACATTAAATGTGTAGGGGTATATATATAGATATTTTCTAACTAAGAAAATATCTATCTCATTTCTATCTAAAATCTAATATCTCTTTTCTCTCTCAATTCTCTCTCCTCTTTCTCTCTCTAAAAGAACAACTCTCCTCATCTCTTTTCTTGTTCCGATTTCGTGTTTGATTCTATGAAGTGAAGTGTTACGGGATCCTACAATTGGCATCAGAGCTACGTGTGGATTCGTGTGGTAAAACAAGCTCAAATTCGTGGCTTATATTGTGACAAAAAACCCCACGGCTCAAAAAATTTTTGGGCTTATTTGTTGGTTAATCTTGTTCTTCACTTGTTCTACACATCAAAAGGTAAGAGTGCTTCAAATTTCGTGTGTTAAACAAGCTCCTAGCTCGAATTATAAGCAAACAAAGTAAGGTGTTCTTCGTGGAGAGTTGCTATTTTTTGGACGATCCACAAAGATATACATGTTATTGTGTGTTAAATCTTCTTAGAGACGCTTAATATTGCAAATCCTTGCTTTGGTTCGTGGCTTAAATGCTTATTTGAGTGATTTTGAAAAAATCAAGCTTGGTGTTCATAATGGCGGTTTGACAAGATCCACGTTTTAAGGAAGTTGTCAGGCGGCGGTTTGACTAGGTCAACGCCGAGTTGCTAAAACAGCGAGTTGCTAAAACAGCGAGTTGCTAAACAGCGAGTTGCTAACGGCGAGTTGCTAACGGCGAGTTGCTAACGGCGAGTTGTGTGGAGGTTGCTAACGGCGAGTTGCTAACGGCGAGTTGCTAAACGGCGAGTTGCTAAACGGCGAGTTACCAAACAGCGAGTTACTAATTGGCAGCGGTTTGCTAAGAATTTTTTGTGTGAAGAAAAGGGTTTCAGTAAAACAGCCATAACTTTTGATATCGAAGAGAAAAACGAGACGGATCACACTGTAACCACCCTTTAGTTGGTTAAGGATTTTCAAGGCCTAAAACACTCGTTTACTATGATTTATTGACATTTTTCAGTTTTTTGTAAATTTGTTGTAGACTTATTTTTTGTTTCTAGCTCACGCCCATCTGTATTTTAGGGTCCGTTTCTGTTTGGTGAGCCTATTTTAAACAAACAGCTTTAACCTAGCCAAAAATTATACTGTTTTACACAATTAAATCATTGGCCGCTATTCCGAATCAAATCATTCACGTTATCTATTGATTATGTAAAATCCCGTTAAATATTTTATCCGGTTCTAGTCATAGACTTGTAAAATCCCGGAACGCATTGTATTCAAAACAAACATCAATCACATCAATATCGACTTAAGATCCAACAAAACTTTTTACTTCAACTCACGATAAAATGGGACAAAGGTTTACTTCATCTTCCGGTTCAGTTTTAGAGGAACCGAGATACAGAAACGCCAGATGCAAGCAAAGATTTCAAGAAAACTCCTTGAACAAATTAAATGCACTTAAATCAACCACTCAACTTCTCGACAGACAGAGTATATGGTATCAACAAGCTTTTGCAACGACTCTTTGGTGATAGTTTCAGAACCTTCAAGTTTCAGTTATCTCAACACATGAATAACTTAAACACTTCTCATGCAAGATCACTACAGAATGCTTCCAAATCGCTCTAAGTGTATTCAAAGTACAGTTTGAAAGGTCATTACTCTGACTTTAAAGCCTCTTGATATTTATTCAAGATCTTTTTCATCAGATCGAGAAGTAATAAGAAATCCTTCAGAGAATACACTAAAATAACACTCAAACTTCAAGGAACAATCATCCAAAACATAACTCCATTTTTTTTTTATTTTTTTTTTTTTTTTTTTTGAGCATGTATAATAGTTAAAGAGCAAGTCGATAAGCAAGAGCTTAAGATGACGTTGAAAAAGTTAGTGAAAGAGAGTTGCAGAATCACCAGTGTAAGGTTCAAGAGGTTTAATCATCGTTATAATTCAGAGATGAAACAAGCAGTAGATTGTAGTCAGAATAAGAGATTGAAAGAAGAAATTGGAAGCACAATAACGATTTTATGGCAAAGATCAGGAGTCTTACCTGCAGAATCAAGTTCTACTGATACGCCATTAGCGGAACAGGTACAAAACATGATGAAAAGATGTTTTGCCAATGTAAGACAACATTCGAGAAAATGCTGCAGAATGTACTGATGAAGCGTGCTGCCGCTTGCTAATTTAATTGCAAATTTACCTCTTGATACTGAGGAAAAACAAAACGATTTTTAAAGCAATTAACAGAAAGCACACGCAACCTTAACTCAAGAACTGAAGGAGTGCAAAACTAACCTTGATGAGTCTAGTAGGGCACTGGGGGAGGCTACTAGCATCCGGGATATTCTCTGATTGCACTTCAACCAAACAGACGAGCTTGAGAAGTACACACCCTTAATGGACCTAACGAGTGATAATAAAATACTTATAAACAAAGTAAAATAAAACATCTAGACTATTAGCATCGTAAAGACAATGACATACAAAAGGGTTTAAAAACTAAAACCAATTAAATTTTTAGTTGTCAATAAGAAACACGATAGCATCCAAAAAATCTGTTACTAGGTCACAATTTTGAAGTCAACTCAAAGAGAAAACTAAGGCTTATTTACGGATTTAAAGGTTAAGGAAGGAAAAGACAGTGACATGATGATTGAAATGGACCAAACAAATAAAGTTTTTTAAATGAAATTCTTTATAAAGCAATCATCAATTCAGACCTCTCTATCTTATTCCCATGATGCTCACCTAAAAATGATGCTTAAACGTCAACATAATGTTGGTGAGAGTCATAGTTTTAAGATACACCAATAACTCGCTTTGAAAATCACTATGATAAGTAAAACATAGCATAGCAGGACATACAACAATCTATCATACAAGCTAACATGCAATCACATCAATCCACATTGAGACGTTCACGCTCAATGATTACAAACATAGAAACAAAATGTACAACAATAAGACGATCACGCTCACTATCAACAATCCACAGCAATGAGACGGTCACACTCACTACTAACAATCCATAGAAATGAGACGGTTATGCTCACTACTAACAATCCACCAATGCCTTGAGACGGCCACGCTCAAGCACAACAATCCATATCACATTAGCAAGTAGCACATAACATACAATAGTCTCGTATAGCCCATGCCTCATTTAAAACACATTATCATAGTAACTAAAACATCTAATACTCATAGCATCATTTTCACCCCAAGAAAACATAAGAAAAAGAGGCTATGAAACTCACCTGGTGCTAAAGCAATTCCCAAAATTCTCGCAAAAAGCTAAACAACAAAATAACACGTGTTACACGCTACTAAGCCAAAAGCTTAAGCGCATGTAACAATCATATGATAGATGTATAAGGTGTTTATTTACCCTTATGGGTCACCCCGACACCATGCCCAACATTTACCAATTCGTTTACTTTTCCAATGTTCAACAATTTACCTGAAAACGCAGAATTTTAACCTCACTTTACCATTTTCTAAACCATACCTACTGAGCTTTATAAATTTTACCAAAAATAAAGGGTTCAATACCATGAGTCTACTAACTTCATGATTTTTCCACTAATTTATTTCCCCTCTTAAGTGTCCCAAATAAAATCAAAGTATTAACTACTCAGTTTCGGATCTGATTGCACACTAAAAAATTTGGACCTAAAAACCATACTTAGACTCAAAATCAGAAGCTCTCCTTTGAGGGATTTTTAATAGACACATAGAACTAAACTCCTGTAGGTTGGCTAATCCTAATTCAAATTTTAAGTGGGGGTTTTACACCTCGTAATCTGATCTAAATCTGACCCGAATTACTGCTTTGACAACTTTTCTTGTAACCAACATTTGAATGACTTCTCGACCTTAAAAACTTTCGAGGCCAGATGTTCTGGAAAATAGACTCTCTGAGCTACATCATAGACACCGGAAACTTGAAAAAAGCTATTACCATCATCGAGATAACAGCCGAACAACACAGAACTAAATTCTGCCCTAATCTAAATCATGTTTTAACGCGATCTAAACCCTAACGAATACACCCATGTGATCCTAATTAAACCCTAATAATTACTATATGATTAAACATCATTAATTTATAGATTTTATAAAACCCTAATTCCATCATAATAATTATTACATGTTTTTAATGATAATTAACTTCAAAGGATTATAGTATATACCTTAAATCTTCAAATCTTGAACACAAAACCACCTAGCTTGAAAAATATTTTTTTTTCTTCTTGTGAGGGATTCGGCTGGAACAAGTAGGGAGGAGGTAGAAAAGTGTTTTAGGGATATTAAGGTTTAGTATTTATAGGATTAGAGTCCATGTTTAAGTCAAATTTGTTTCCTTTTTCCTCCCTTATCCCTTAACCGGCCGAACTCCTATCCTTTTTTTTATTATTTATTAATTACTTAATTATTTGCATTACCTTAAGTTTTTATAAAAACCTAAGCTTATTTGAGTATACCTTTTTGCGTAAACGCAATTTACTAGACTTTTAAAATGACTAACTTTTCATTTTCATTAAACCTAACTTTCCAAAAATAGAAATTTCATTTCTTTCTTATTCTAACCACTAACACCTATTCATACCTAACATTACTAACACATAAATACGTATACATAATAATACTTACACGATAAATTACTAAAATGCTCAAATCACAAAATCATTTCCTTGTCACTAAAAGTGAACAAAATTAACTCTACCAAATCCAATCCCAATGAGACGATCACGCTCAATGGATTGATTACCAAATCTCAGATAAACACATATAAACACGTATAAACATAAATAACACATATGTTAGCCTTAATTTATTGAGTCGAAGAAGGAAGCTCGGTCACTCTACGATGGAGCTTCGGTCTTTAATTAGTTAATGTTGTAACAGGATAATATCGGGAATCGGGCTCGATAGATAATCTAATGTCAAATGGTATGACGTTTGAACACAGAAGTTCAAGCCTTGGTCGTCAATGTCAAATGGTGTCTGCTGAAAATAACACTCCAGGCCTCGTTCCATGGCCGAGTCGTTCCTCAATGATCAAGAAAGACGTTTGAACACAACAGTCAAGCTCGTCGTCAATGTTAAATGGCGTCCTGCTGACATATCGAACACTTCAGGCCCCGTACCCTCAATGTCAAAAAACGTTTAGATCAACAGCAGATCAAGCCTCGTCTTCATAGGAATGAGTCTGTTCACATCATTTCAGGCCTCTTCTGCATCAAATGACCTCTGATCATAACGTTCAGAACTCGGAATCAAGAACACCAGCAATGAACAACAGTTTCAAAGCTGGTTCCAAAAGTTTTTTTCCTCTAGCAGTCAAGAAGCTTACATCACGACCAGAGTTGAAGTACTATTCGCACCATCATATAGCAATGCTGATGACAACAGTAAATAAATACAAAAACCAAATTCAGAAAATTTTCAAAAAGATTCTTTCTCGACATGTCTCTTGAAATCGATAACATTTACGGCGTGGCGTTAAGAAATGTCGATTAACCTTGACACGGGTGTGGAAAATGAAGTTCGAGGAGAGTTGCAAATATTTCCAAATCATGTCATTTTCTAATTTTCTAAATGGCTTATGGGCAAATGTCAGAAACATAACCCGAACTTCAAATAAGGCGGTTTATAACTATCCTCACACGAGAATATTTAACATTTTCTCGGTCTTTTTGAGTCTGTTCTTAACAAGACAATTCAATGTTTTAGCTCAAAAAACGATAGTGTATACGTTCAGTGGCGCTTACCCTTACCGTTAGAAGAGAAGTACCCATAACATCTGTATTTTCAAAAAGTTGAACACGATATTTAAGAATTTTCTCGATGACAAATCGATAATCTTTCAAAAATTGTGTGTTCAACACCTCCAACCCTCACAATGTTTTCAAAAGACAACAAATTTTCATTGGTCCTATTTTGAGGGGTGAGTTTTTTCGAAAAACAAAGGTTTTAAGGGTTCTTGGATACATCAACAACGACCATTCTTATGTAATCAAAACATTATCAAAATGGGTTTTCAAACCATTCATGCTGTTAAGTATTTTTCTCCCACAGAATTTTCAAGACATATTTTAATCACAAGGTATTTCAAAAACTAAGTGTTTATTATTTAAAATAAGGGGAGAAAATGTATTTAAAATATGATCTAATTGACTCAATGTGCTGAAAAGGTTTTATGGTTCGATCTTATAACCCAACAACATCTAAATTCATGACGATTCTGAAGTCAATAAGGGTTAGGTTAGGAATCAATCCTATGATCCAACCAGAACCGGAGGATCTACCCAAGGATAATCCAAAGTTAGAAATAGCAGTCCTTAGGTATGATTGGAGATGAATGTATATGGGAATAATGCCGACTAAGATTGAGTTAACACTGGAACATCACAACAAGGTTGTTAGTAATGACGTGCTTTTGGAAGCATTGAAGGCGTTGACGAATTAAAAAGAAATGTAATGAAAGTGGTCTAAAGAAAGAAGCCCTCCACACAACTAGAACGACACCGGGTCAATACAAATATCTATCAGAAAATCACAAGATAATGCTGGTATTGGAAAACGACATCATGACCAGTGATGCAATGCACATTACACCCTTCCCAGCCATTGCGGGTTTCTCGTCAACGAGAACTTGTCTCATTGTCACGAGAAACACTCGTTATCTATGACATCTCCTCCGAGATTTTGATATTGATAGAGGTGGCAAAAATGCTCCGCCTTCGAGTACTAAAACAAAAAATGCACTAATCGCGTCTAGACTAAGAGATCAATCAAAATCTCGTTAGGATACACATTCCTTTCACACACTTGTGAACATCATCAGGTTCACAAGCTGTTATCAAGAGTCCTACGCAATATCATTGTGATATTTGCCAGAACATTCAGAGTGATACTCTTTAGTATTCACAATGACGAATGAAAATCCTTCCAGTGTCATCATCAAACAGCACTGCGGTAGGTGACTTGCGAGATTCTATATGAATCAAACTTGTGACAACTGGATATCGATTTGGTCCAGTAAATGAATTGACGGTTGATGAATTTTGATAAAAACATGACACTCTCGATGTGTTACAAAAACTCTTTAACGAGTGACACGTCGATTGATTTTCAAATCAATTTTCTCGTTTATCACTAACGTAAACCTGCAGGTCAAACGGTGGTAACGGCAACCTCAATCCCATTCAAATGCTCAATCTACGAAGACATACTATCTAGAAAGCTCAAGATTTAAAGACAAAGACTTCCGCTAACTCTGATTTAAAGCTTTCAAGATAATGCAAAAGTATGAGCATGTTGGTCAAAAACAAAAGATCGCAAGATGGCAAAGACGATAAAGACAATGACAAAGGCTCAAAGTCAAGATCGCAAAGCATGAAGGAACAAGCCTACAACAAATAACGAAGACAAAGACCAAGAACACTCGAGCTTAAACGACAAAAGCAATCTCACTGATCTCATGAAGGAGTGTCATCAATGAACTCACTTCGGGGGAGATTGTTAGCCTCAATTTTATTGAGTCAATAAAGGAAGCTCGTTCCCGTGTTCAAGACCTCACTTCGGGGGAGATTGTTAGCCTCAATTTATTGAGTCGAACAAGGAAGCTCGGTCACTCTACGATGGAGCTTCGGTCTTTAATTAGTTAATGTTGTAACAGGATAATATCGGGAATCGGGCTCGATAGATAATCTAATATTGTATATGTTTCGGGTTTAATCCCAAAACAAAACCCGAGCCCGAGTCCTAGTTAAATATCCCTCGCGTCACATTAAATGTGTAGGGGTATATATATATATTTAGATATTTTCTTTTCAGAAAATATCTCATATATATATAGATATTTTCTTTTTAGAAAATATCTAGTTTTTCATAATATCTAAATTTCTTTCTCTAGTTTCTCTCATCTCTCTCTCTTCTCTCTCACTCTAAATCTTTATCTCCTTTCTAGTTTCTTAGTTCGTGATTCGTGTTATGAAGTGAAAGTAAATCGGGATCCTACAACATAACCCATACATTGTAATAGATATATAATTCAACACTAATAGTTTGACTAACCTGCCCAAGTCATGGTTGTCACACTAATCTCTCATGGCACCACACTATCACATGGCACCAAAAATAGGCTCCCTCCTTAGCACCACAAATTGTGGTGCCGTGAGAGTTTTTTTTTCCATTTATATAAAATACGAAATACATAATTTAACTTAAATAAATTTCATTAAAATTAAAAACACATTATATTAAATTAAATAAAAAAGACACTACACTTCATATCAATAAAAAAACATAGTACGAAAAAAAACATAAACATAAAAAGACATAAAGTAAACTAGTTTTGTGGTTGATATAAAGTCCAAATTCGTGCTTTTTGTGCGTTGATAATAGCCGCATCAACCGGATCCATCCCGCGTGTGTCGATTTGTAGGATTTTCAAGTCCTCGGCTACCTTTTAAGAATTGTTAACTCAACTCTCATGTTTTTCTCGCGGTCGATACGTTCTATCTTTGCCGCATGGTCTAACTCGTATTGTTGTTGGAGCATATCTTGAAACATTGCAGGGTTTGAACCGGAACTAGCGGACGAGTTTGTAGAACGTTGACTCTTAGCAATTCTTTCTTTGTCGGGTGGACGTGACAACTCATCGTCTCCAAAGAGCATAGGTTCCTCGTCGATAACCCGTCCTCGGTCTCGTCTTGTATTTATTGAATCATGATTTTTTTACTTGTACTTGTCTTTCAAAAATAATCAAGCACTCTTGTACTTGAATTCCGTACCCATGACAGTTTTATACAAAACTTTGATCCTTGTCATCCAATCATCATCGTTCTCCCTGCTCATAACCTTCATTTTGAGCACCAACGAATTAAACCTTTCGACCCCTCGATTCATAGGAGACAACTTTCCCGTCAACATGTTCTTGGTACAAGTCAGGAATTGGTTACTCATTGCTTGTTCATTGTATTGGTCGAGAACTTTGTACTAAAACGTTTCATTTTTTGTTCCGAACCGACGTTTGGATCCTAATATTTGTATGTAACATTCTGCCAAAAGCAACTCATCGTCTTTGCTCCAAAAGTTGTGAGTACCCGCCCCCTCATCGTATCACGGGCTACCTTAGACATTTTCTTGATAAGTTTTCCTTTGTTTTGGCCGATGTTAGGGTCGTGTCAGACTAACTTTAAGGTTCGAGTGTTTACTCAAAGATCGACTTGAGATCAGGTTATCATCAACTGAGAGTCAGGGATGAAGATATTCCCAAGATTGCTTTCAGAACAAGATACGGACATTATGAATTTTAAGTGATGCCATTTGGTTTAACTAACGCACCCGCTGTATTCATGGATCTCATGAATCGTGTGTGTAAACCATACTTGGATAAATTTGTGATAGTGTTCATCGATGATATTCTCTTCTACTCTCGTAACAAAGAAGAGCACGCAAATCATCTGAGAATAATCCTAGAATTACTCAAGAAAGAGAAGTTGTATGCCAAATTCTCCAAGTGTGATTTCTGGATTCATATCGTGTAATTTCTTGGACACTTAATTGATAGTCAAGGACTTCATGTTGACCCCGCCAAGATTGAAGCAATTAAGAATTGGGCATCTCCTACTACACCCACATAAATACGTCAATTCTTAGGACTTACTGGCTATTATTGGAGATTCATCGAAGGTTTTTCGAAGATTGCAAAGTCTTTGATTGAATTAACCCATAAAAACAAAGAAGTATAATGGGGTGAAGATCAAGAGTCCGGCTTTCCAATTACTAAAACCAGAAGCTTTGGTGAAGCATCCATATCTTAGCATTAACCAGAAGGAAAACGACGATTTGTTGTTGTTTACTGTGATGCATCCCATCAAAGTCTGGGAGCGGTGTTAATGCAAAGAGAGAAGGTTATTGCATATGCATCCCGGCAACTCAAACCTCATGAAGAAAACTATACCACTCATGATCTCGAATTAGGAGCAGTTGTGTTCGCTCTTAAAATCTGGAGACACTATCTCTATGGCACAAAGTGTACGGTTTTCACCAATCACAAAAGTCTTCAACATATTCTTAATAAAAAAGAATTGAACATGAGACAATGTCGTTGGTTAGAATTAATTGCAGATTATGATTGTGAGATTCGTTATCATCCTAAAAAGGCAAATGTTGTGGCAGATGCCTTAAGCCGAAAGAAACGAATCAAACCACACTGAGTTAGATCATTAGTCATGACCATTCATCCAAAATTACCATCACAAATCCTCTAAACTAAACTGAAGCACTCAAGGAAGAAAACATCAAGGCTAAAAACTTATGAGGAATGGATAAAGCATTTGAAATACGTCCTGACGAAACTCGTTGTATTAAGAACCGAAGCTGGTTACCACTCTTTGGTAATCTGAGAGACTTGATTATGTATGAGTCCCATAAATCGAAGTATTCCATTTACCCGGGTTCTGACAAAATGTATCAGGATCTAAAGAAACTCTATTGGTGGCCTAACATGAAGGCAATCATCGCTGAATATGTTGGCAAATGTTTAACATGTTCTAGAGTTAAGGCAGAATGTCAGAAGCCATCCGGCTTACTGGTACAATCAAAAATTCCTATGTGGAAATGGGAAAGAATAACAATGGACTTCGTTACAAAACTTCCCAAAACATCAAACCGGGACATGACACAATCTGGGTCATTGTCGATCGCCTTAAAACCAAATCCGCACACTTCATCCCTACCCGAGAGACAGATAGTATGGAAACCCTTACAAGGTAAACATCAAAGGAAATAAGTCTCTCACACGGCATGGCTTGCCAATTCTAACATATCATGATCGTGACAAGTCATAATTCACACTCCAGTTCTGGCAAATCATTACAAAGTGCTTGGGTACATCAAATATACATGAGTACGGCAATAATCATCCCGAAACCGATGACCAAAGTGAAAGTCGAACCATTCAAACACGTCGAAGAACATGCTTCAAGCCACTGTGTTATAGATTATGAAATGATGGGAAAGACACTTACCATTGGTAGAATTCTCATACAATAACAGTTACCATGCCAGTATCAAGGCAGCACCATTTGAGGCACTTTATGGTCGAAAGTGCAGATCACCTGTTTGCTGGGCCGAAGTTGGAGATGTTCAACTTACAAGACCAGAAATAATCCATGAAACCACTGAAAAGATAGTGCAAATTCGACAACGCTTGCAAGCTGCAAGAGACCGGCAGAGAAGTTATGCCAATATAAGAAGAAAGCCTTTAGAATTTCAAGTTGGAGATCGTGTTGTGTTGAAAGTATCACCTCGTAAAGCTGGTCGTACACCTTTCACTTATTTAGGTCTTCCGGTGGGTAAAGACATGTCAAGGTGTTGTAGTTGGTCAGAGATGGTGGATAAATTTACAAAGCGCCTTTCGTTATGGAAGGCAAATTCTCTCTCTATTGGTGGGCGATTTATCCTCACGAAGTCGATTCTAGGAAGCCTTCCCCTATATTATTTGTCCTTATATAGATCTCCAAATAAGGTTATTAATACCCTTGAAAGAGTTGGAAGTCGGTTCTTTTGGGGTTTCAAAGAAGGTGAAAAGGGCCTTACATGGGTCTAATGGAAACCCATCTTAGCTAGCTTTGATTTAAGTGGTTTGGGTGTCGAGAGTATAAAGGCAAAGAATATGAGTCTTCTTGGAAAATGGTGGTGGCATTTCCGATGTGAAAAGCATGCTCTTTGGTGTAAGGTTATTGTGGCTATTCATGGGGCTGATGGGGGTCTCTCGACTTGGATGGGGGCTTGTCTAAAAAGAAATGTATAGGATGGAATCATAAGTTGCGATTCTGCTATTGACGACCTTGGAATTTCTTTTAGAAATTCTTTCCGTCTAAAGATTGGTAATGGTGAGGCAATTTTGTTTTGGAAAGACGAATGGTACAAAGTTGGTCTTCGTCTAATGGATAAATTTCCTCGCTTATACGCCTTGGAAGTGGATCAAAACTGTTTTCTTAATACCCGATGGAGATTGGTGGATGGCAACTGGTGCATTTGTTGGAATTGGAGGGTAAATCCTTAAGGTAGGTCTCTTTCGGACCTTTCTGATTTAACAAACCTGGTTAATAATTTAACCCTTCGTGAAGGTCATTATGACGGATGGTTATGGCGGCTAGACTCAAACAACTTATTTTCAGTTAAGAAGCTCTCTGATATTATCGATTCTCGGTTGCTCGCGGGTCATTGTTTGGGTCAAAAAACACACTCATGGAACCGTCTTGTTCCAAAGAAAGTCTAACATTTTTGTTTGGAGGGCAGTTTTGGATAGGCTCCCAGTTTTGACAAAGATTGACGACCGCAGAATCGACATTCCTTCTGTCTTATATCCTTTATGCGAAGATGTTCCCGAATCTTTGGATCACATTTTAGTTGCTTGTCCGAAGGTAAAACTCATTTGGCGTAAATGTTTAAGTTGGTGGGGGGTTAAATTTCCTGATGGTGGGATGGACTTCGCTAATGTGATAAACGGGTCGTTATGTCAACATATCCCATCTCATCTTCATAAAGTGTTCCAAGGCGTTTGCTTCATAACAACGTGGGATGTTTAGACGTAGAGAAACAAAATAGTTCACTCTAAAGTGGAGGATAAATTGGTTGTGATTGGTGAAGATATTTTCGCGCTCATTCAGTCCAATGCACTTCTATGGATCTCCAACAGGTTTTGTAAGGGCAATTTCAATTTGAATGTTTGGATCACAAATCCTTCTAGCATTTGTCCTATGGTAGATGATGCAGATTATATAGTGTTGTTGTTGTTCTTTTCTGGTTCTCTTTGATCTTTTTGGTTTGGCCTCCTTCTTGGGGGCCTAAGGTAAACAGCTTGATGCCTTTGGTGTTTATAAAATTCTTTGCTTTAAAAAAAGGATATAAATGCTAATTTTAACCCTAAAAAGGCATAGAACCAGTTAAAAGAACCAATGGAATACTCGAGACATCAGATATCAAGATTGTACAGCAGAATGATTATATCAATGGGACTATGGGAGCATGCATGACCACAAGTAAACAACAAGATAAATGGGAGAATGATTATAAAAATGTAAACCAAACTGCTCGTGAAGAAGGAATGAAACATACTGTTTTTCAAGGGCCCACAAATCTACCGGGTACTTCTAGTGAATGTATGATTGTTTTAGATAAACGAAGAGGTATCAAGAGACGGGGTTCTGAGCAAACGTGTCAAAATGTATATACCATGAATTCTCTCGCCATGTTCCAGAAATTGGTGCTAGGGGTTGCACATCGTGCTTATGATCGGGACGCCGGTAGCATAGATGTTGAGGAAGATTAAGTGGGTTGAAGTTGGATGTGGGTTTGTGGGTTGAAGTTGGATGGATGTGGGGATAATAATACTTTCACCTAAAAAATCATAGATGAACAAATCTCACAAAAGTTTTTTACCGATTTAAAAAGTAGCAAGTCACTAAAATCCCCTTTTTGACTGGTCAAAAAGATTTGGCATGAAACTATGCATAATGAAACTGAAGAAATAGTACATAGAGCATAAATGATGTTTACCGTATAATTAACAACCAATATTATGAAAGTAGTCCACTCATCACATGAATTCGGCAACTGGACTTCTATATTGCTCGAGCTCGAACTCGAACTCTATACGCATGTTAAAAATACGACTTGGGTTGGTTTTTGTATTAAAAAAAGGTATTTTAGTCCTTCGTGTATGTTTGACTATGATAGAATGCATGGCGACAACATTGCTAAACGTGGTGTATATTATTAGTCCCTCGGTGTATGTTTGACTAACATATAAAACATGTAAAATGAGAGAACCATATTCATATACGGCATCAGCTATTTTGGGTCCCCTACAATAATAGATTGTCCGTCCTACATATCATGTTGGACCCATGTCATTGTCACGCTAGAGATGAAAAAAACAATCTTTTCTTTTACAATTCTAGTACCTACTTATCAATCTAAACATAATATCCATTCATGTTTTGTTTCTTGGTCTATAGACTTCAACAACTGCAAACCATCTATTTTCTTTATTCCCTCTGTAAGCCTTTTTAACTAGTTCTTTTTATTCATTATATCATTATTTGAATTAACTCTGTATTTGCCATTCTGCATATTTTCTATAAGTTTTTTTACTAACTTAAGAAAGTTTTCTTTTTTCGAAATGATAACCTACTTGTAGGATTTAAAAGGAAATAAGCTGATAAGCAGTTCTAGAATTATTAATCCCATGCACCCCGTATTCATTTCTTAGTTTCGGCCTGTATTGACTTATTATGAGTTGTTAATAATTGGCATTTAGGATGTACTTTTTAGAGAGCTATGTGCAGCAATAGCATATACCTCTTTCATTAGCCTTTGGAATTTCCCAAATACGTTACCTTTAAGTTTCTCTTAGAGAATCACGAGGGATACTAAAACCTGAATCATGCTTTAGAACGGGCTAATTTTGCTCTGCTAACGATAAACTAAGAAAAGAATCTGATCAAGTGGAATGTCACGTTTGTAGTGGAGAATTAGTAGCAGAAGGTATAAATACAGGCTTTAGCGTTAATGGATGAGTAATTGGTGATTGCCTTTATGTTAGTGTGGTTGGGCACACCCGTCCTGTGTCAAAATCCTATTATGCGCTTAATGTCGGAATGGTGTCAAACTGTCAAAGACCTAGATTCTTGTCAAAAAAGATGTTCAGCATTTATGAGTTCTGCTATATATGTTTAGGTAATCAGTTGTAATACAACTTGGTGTATGAGATAGTTCTTACAAGTGCTTCTGTTACTTGAAGTGGTAATAATCACTTTTACTGTGTTGAATGTATTGGTAAATTCTTATTATCTAAACACGAGAGAAAAGTATTTTAACTTGGAATCGCAATAATTAGATAAATACTTTGAAAACGCCTATTTAATTTATGTGAATTTAAAAGAATTTTCATATGCTTTTGATAGGATGGAGCTAACATTGGCTAGTGATACAACTAGTCTAATTACCCCCTGGCCTTACCTGGAAGTATCTTTCCATTCTCTGATCACTGCGTAATATGGGTCTTTGGTTCCATGATTATAGCATCATATCTGATCTGGAAGTATGAAGGTTCAGGAAAGAAAGAAAATTATAAAGAGGTGACACTAGAAGAAAGAGATTGGTTTCTTTATGACGGTGAAGCATGGATGCCTTGTATAATGGGATTGCATCCCGCTTGGTTATTGGCTTTTCGAATCATATCTTTTTGTTTGCTTTTAGCAGCTGCCGTTTCTGATGTTGCCATTAATGGAACTGACTTATTTTTCTACTATACTCAGTAAGCTTTTTTATATAACTTTATACTAGATATGGTGATTTTAGCCTGTTCAAGTATGATTATGTCAATTTGGATTGTGTTTTACACATTTATCTTAAACGGGTCAAATCCATTGTTTTGCTAAAATGGTCAAATGGGTCAAAGCTGAAATTTTTCAAAAGATATACTACTACTTTTTATCCTGCTATGCTGATGCATACGACATCCTAAAGTATATATTCGATGTTTTAGATTTTTATGTAGCAGCATTTTTTTATGATTGTAGTCAACACATTAATCATTATTGCTTTCAAAAAGATACACGAAAAGGTGTTTCTAGGTCAAATAACCTACACGGCTCGTTTTGACCTGTACTGAAAGTTCTTGTTTTTACCCGTTACTCTTGGCATCATCTGCAGGGTGCATATCTATCAAATAATTTTTTTTGGGATCGTAAGTTCTCACATAAAATTGAATTTTACTGTTGTGTTGATTACAAGTGCTTAATTTTTGGTATAGGTGGACTTTGTCTTTGGTTACTTTCTATTTTGCGGTATGTGCTTTTGTTATCCAAGTTTCCATATTTTAGATCAATTGTTTTAATTTACATGACAATTCTTTGTTCTTCATTGATTTTGATACACTTGTTCTTATCACTGTCCCGAAGTTTGTTTGCAGTTTGGATCTCTACTCTCGGTTTATGGATGCTTCAGATACCACAAGACATATAATGTTGGTAAAGATCAAGAATTTTTATTGCCTCTCAGTCAAGAGAGAGAATACAACTATTCAAACGGGCAAAAAAAAAAGTAAAAAAAAAAAAGTAAAAAAAAAAAAAGCCATTTCTTGCTAACAGCTGCATTTTGTGTAGTTACGTGTTTGAAATATTTTTCAGGTATTATTTACCCCTTTGGTAACCCTCGTGGACCCACTTGTAGCTGCTCAGACTATTTTTTATGATGGATAGATTTATGTTGCTTATGATGGTTCACTTGTTTGCTGAACACAGATGAGTGCTGGGGCAGCCATGTTGACAGATTCTGTTTATTGGATTGTAATCGTTCCATTCCTTACCATTGTTGGTTACGAATTGGGATTCGTGAGTGCTCACACTTGCTTTATATTATTATAACGGAGTAAAATTTTCTCATCATTCGATAAAACATCCGCATTTACGTCATAAATGTACTTTTTCATGCATGAACCTTGATACAGATAGTTCTTTAATTAAGATTGATACATACAGATAACCTGTGAAAAGAGGCGAAATTTACAAACAATATTTTTGGTTGACGAATAATCATTAATTTAAGAATTGATACAGAAACAATCACCTGGAGTGAGTCTGTCTCGCTCCTGTATCCCTTAAATGAAGAGTAAATAAAACGAACTAATTCAAAGAATCGTGCCTTTTGTTATTATACTTGTGGACTTTATTTGTTGATGGCTTTTCTTTAAACGGGTTTCAAGCATTCTCTTTTTCTACTCTTATAACATTGACGCTTGTATGCACATTGTCGCCTAAACTGTATTTTGGCTCCTTGGGACACAGACCTTGAAAAATAGCTTGTAACTTTCCATATTCTTAACTCAATTTGACTTGTGTGTTTAAAATGCTTTTAATAATGCATTTTGTTGTATGAATCCTCAAATTATTTTGAAACTATGTATCAGTGCTTCCCTTGGTTCCGAATTTCATACTTTCTATTACTGACTGCTTTCTACGTGCTTTTCGAGTGGATTCTTCATGCATTGGTTTCAACTTGGTATGTTGCATTCACCTTATCTTTGTTCAACTTTCGTACATTAATCTTTATCGTTATCTTTAATGCTCTTTAAACATATCTCTATTTCACAGGTGTCCATACCCGATTCTTGACTTAACCGGAGATATATGCACCAACCACTATGGTAGTCTTTTTAAAACAACAAAGCTTCAATACAAGTTAAAAGAATGTGTTTTATGTTGTAGGCCCCATCCAGTTTTTCTTATACCAAACCAGTAACATTAAGCAAATTAGGTTAGAGGGTCAAATACTCAAATGGGTCAAACTGCTAAAATCTGCAACTTTCTTTACAGAGGACAAAGAGGCATGGTGGGTCAACATGACCCAAACTGTTTTGACCCCCTAAAGATGATTAGTGGCGCGGCTGTTGACCCCCAACCAAGAACTTGTCTCGACCATTGACCAAACTTCTTAATACTTACTGCCTGAACCTTATTTGTGTCTCCCGAACCCCCTTTGTAAGATGTGAAACTGATCCTATTTTCAGGTTGATCGTGGTGTGGTTTCATTCCTGTAGGCATGTAAAACGCAATGCATGGTACTTGCATCGTTTCAATATTGCCATAATCCCATGCTACAGCTTCTTTTTTCTGGTTGTGAAACTTAAGTACTACTTATTGGCTCGATGCTTTCCTCAATCATATCAATCTTTAAGATGAAATTTACGTGAAACGCACCTCTACAAAATCATGACCATGGAACCAAGGGTGTGTGTGGTTTAATGAAAGCACCAAGGGGTGCGTTTTGTTGTTATAAACACCCTAAGGGTGCGTTTGATTTTCTGTCACCAATAACGAGGGTGTGTTTGGTGTTCATATCAGCCGAAAGGGTGCGTTGGATGGTTATATCACCATCGAGGGTGAGTTAGGATTATGACATCCCCCCCCCCCCCAAGGGTGCATCTGGTCCATTTGGTTTTTCATCATAAAGGGTGCGTTTGATTTTAACAGACCCACATGGGTGCTGTTGGTTCTAAATCAACACCACCAACGGGTGCGTTTGGGGTGTCTCCGAACAAATAGGGTGCGTTAGTTTTCGGGTCACATCACAGGGGTGCGTTGGGTTTGGTTGTTAAAACAGCCCACAAGGGCGCGTTTGCGTTTTGGTTTTGAAATGACAACACAAAAGGGTGTGTTTAGTTTTGCACCAGCCGAGGGTGCGTTTGGTTTTTATATGCACGCAGGTGCGTTTGGTTTTGGCAGAAAATACTAAGGGCGTGTTTGGTTTGACTGTTAAGCACTACAAGGGTGTGATTGGTATAAGAAAAACACACTAAGGGTGCGTTTGGTTGCTGTTGGTCAGTTTAGGGGTGTTTGGTTTTAAGGTTAACGGCAGTTAGGGCGTGTTTGGGTGAGCAGAAACAACCTTTAGGGTGTGTTTTGATTTATATAAATCAATTAATAAATATATCATAAGATTTTATAAATATAAAACCGGATTAAATGGTGGTTAATGGTTAAATAAATGTGTCATATTATTTAGTCTCGCCTAATTATATATAGTGATCACACGAGTAAATTGCAACACGAATAGATTGAAAAAGGATTAAGTTATATAAATATTAAGATTGTAAATCGGTAATATTTCAATAACCGGATAAACAAACGGAGACTATACTTTTCAAATGGGATAACTATTTTAGCAAACCGTCAAGGAAACAATATACTAGATTATAAAATATTATTTTATATTTTATAATTGTCAACTAGAAATTAACATCATAACCTTTGTAAAAGCTTTAAAAACATAGTGTACATGATTTATAACTTTAAAACGTACGTTTACTTTTATGCTAAGAACTTTTATTTATTTAAGTGGTGATTTTCTAAAACGTGTCGAATTATTTTGTTTAATCACTTACTCACGTTTCTTAAATAAAATTTGCAAAGTATTATATATTTCAAATTATTCTTTTGATTGTTTGTCTTATTATATAATTCACCATATGAATTATATAATTGCTTATTTTTCATATGTAGTATATACGGGATATATTACATACTCTGCTATATGATTCATCCTATGAATTATATATGCTTTTTGATTTATTTATTTAACCAACCACCAAACTATTACAACATTAAATCTAAATCTTTTATCAACGTGTCACGTTGACGTACTCATTCATCGGAAAACCAAGTACATTATTCTAGGCGAGTAGGATATAATCGATAAGGTTAGTTACAACTTCTTGATCGAGCCGTTCGTCTTCCGTTTGAGTTGGCATAGTAGATGCCCATCTGTCAATTGTTCTTCAACATCGATGTGAGTTTATAGCCCCTCTTTCACTTGTTTTACATTTGCTTTACAAATCTCGGGGGAGAATACATGCTTAATACAACTTGTTTACATATTCAATTACAACACCTTTTACATACTATTCTACACACTTGGTTCACATACTTGATTTCGCAACTCATTACAAACAATTACATGGTTGATTACAGACTTGGTTTCATACTTTGTTACATACTCATTTGCCTACGCGATTACGAAATTGTTTACATACTCATTACTGTAACACCCCCAAAATCAGGTCGCAGCGGAAAGGTAACAATGGGGTGCTACGTCAAAGTACAAAAATCAAGATATAGAAAACGACCTTAAATGGACGTTAAAAATAAGATTCATTCAATGTCATTACAAAAGATCAGAGTTTTCACGTTAGGTCTCATAGTTTTGATAAAAAGACATTAAGATTTTATAAGACAAAAGTTTCATTGAATTTAAGAAATCAGAATCCCTCTAATAGATATCCGTCACGGCTCCCATCCAAGCTTATACCTCAGCACCTGAGATTAAAACATGCTAAAACGTCAACACAAAGGTTGAGTGAATTCATAGGTTTATCAGGAAATAGCGTGGACCACAAGATCGAAGTAATAGTAGACTATGAAACACATTCAATAGTCTAAAACATGTATTATTGCCCTAAGCTCATGACACCGAACCTTAACGTAATAAACTGTAATCAAACCAGTACTCGAGGTTTGTGCCCCAACACGGATACAGATGTTACAAAAACATCCTACGAATTTTCTCAATACAGATGTTGCCAAACATCCTACGAATTTTCTTCAAATGTTAAATGCGTCAATGGTCAACTAGAAACCACAGCCCAGACGGGGATGGTCAGTCCCGATAGATCTATCCATAACACTAGCGTATACCCAGCAGGTATTTAACGGTTCATGATAAAAGGGGACTTAAATGGCAATACGGTAACTTAGGCAATAATGTAATCAGGAAATAGCATACAGTTTTGAAAACACTTGTGTCCAAAGAAATCAAGCATGTAATCTCCCCCGTATTTAATAAAGCAAGTAGTAGAAAAAGGGGCTACGAACTCACCTCGAGTGAATGGTAATCAACAAGTATTCACAATAGAAAATGCGTCACGAAGGAATCCGAAGGCAACCTAATCCAATATAGGTCGTATAAGTACTAAACACTTTGATTATTTATAGGTCGTATAGCTCATCATACTATCGTTCGGGCTATCATAATTAAGAGGTCATGTAGTGACGTATGAGGAGCTAGGACACTTTAAATCGTAAATCCAACAACCCGTCGATACGCCACCCCGAAGAGGCCTCATTATGAAACTCCCTAGTAATATAGTACTTTGCTTAACTAAAACCACATATTATTCTATATAGCTATATCACCGTCTAATCGTTTTGGTAAAATTGTGTTTAATAAGTTAAAACGTTTATAATTACCGTTGTAGTAAAACCGGCGTAACTTTCGCGTTTTAAGCCCGATTTTAACGTTTCTTATGCCCACGCTTTCGTATTAGGACGAGTTATCATAATTTGACATTTTCATAATTTGGACCTACTGGTGAACAGTACTTTTTACTGTTCGCACCAGTTATGAAGTTATTTTTATAGTTTTAGTTATCGTAAATCTCATAAATGTCGTAACTTATTCGTTTTAACTCCGTTTTTAGCGATTATTTCGAGTACGTTCTCGTATTTAAAAGTTTTATCATATTAACGTAAACTTGAAATCGTCGTATCTTTTTCGTTATAAATCGGTTTTTCGAGTTTCTTATCATTTTGGAATCGTCATGACATGTAGTATTTTATAAAAATATAAAATGAAGGCTTTATTTTTCGAATTAAAACAACAACTTTTGAATATTTTTAGAAAAATATGTTTAAAACTAGTTTTTATAACTTTTTAGTTTAACCACTTTGTTACTAGTCCATTATAACATTTATTATCACATGTATTACATCTTTAGGGTCTCTAGTCCATAATTTATTCAACCACATAACACATGAATAGGTGTACAAAGTTATAATCACAAGCAGAAATATGTTTTACATGTTTAAAAGTAACCTAATGGTGATTTCACTATATAGAACGTAATATACATATAAACAAAATTATGAAAAGATTAGAGTGTTAGATAACCTTAGTGTGATGTAGTGTGATGACCAACACATATCTAAACCCTTGTTTAGATTATATACCCAAGTTTATACAACCAAGAAAACCCTAGCTTCCTTTCTTGTTAAATACTTGTAAATGGTTAACCAAGCCTTGTAAACACCTAAGGATATCTTAGATATAAAATAGGAATGTGTGTAAATATGATAAGTAAAATTTGGTATGGATTTGGGTGTTGTTCTTGGTGATCCGTGGCCTAAAGGAGCAAAGGAGAGGTTTTCATGTTGTTTTTCACCAAGAAAATGATATGTGTATGTGTTTGATTACTAGTACAAGCCTTATATAGTCTTAGAACTAGTCAAAGAACATTAGGAGGGTTTTAAGGAGTCTTTGGTCAAGACTTAAGCTCCAAGGGTCAAGGGAACCATGGGGAGGGTTTTAGGGAGACTCTTGGTCAAAAACTAGCTAAAAGTCCTTATGGTTTTAATGAAAAGAGTTTGTACAATTTTCAAATGGTAGAATGTGTGCTATATGTCCCCTTGGACAACATAGCCATGAAATATAGGGGGGAAGAAATGTTAGTAGTTGGTGAAGTTTATTATACTTGTATAATTTCTAGCATAATTTATAATTTTATGTTGGTCACTTTTAATTTAATAGGTAAAACTTGTAATGTATAAGTCTTGAGTATATTTTCTTTGCATAATAATTTGGTCTAAGTTTAATAAATATGAGTTGTATTTTTTTATAAAAAACGCTTTGGGTATTGGGCTATAATATTGGGTATTTGTTGATAGGTAGTATAGTTTGGTGGTTAGGGTAGGAACCTAAACGTATTTTATTGCGGAAATAGTAATACGTTTTCAAGGTAACCTACTAAACTTAAAATATAAAAGCTTGATTACTAACTTTAGTCAAAGTAATAAATTAATTGACTTGTCTTCGACGAAAACTTTATTTCGTTTTAGGATGTCCTTTTACGTTGAATGATTAACTTCTAGCTTATGCGATTATAACTATGTAATTAAAATTTAAAGTTAAATTCACCGTACGAGACAAGAAAAAAATTTGTGAAATATTATGTATGGTCGTAAATGACCTGAAATTACGGGAATGTTACTCACGGGGCTACCGGGTGATGATGCTAAGATAAGCATCTCGATATGTTCTTGACATATCACCCAATGTGTATGATGCCTGAACGGTCCCGATGACGACACTTTGCTAGAGTGAGTATCCTTTTCATTATTCGTTGAAGCACATGCCACCGCGGGTTTGATCATCTTTTAAAAAATTCTTTCATTACTTTCCAGAAGAAGGCTTACCAATTTTCTTTTTAATTAACTTTCCTCACTTCCTTGGTGCGGGAAGATATTATAGGACGATATAGTACTTTTGCCTTAGCTTCCGGATACTGATCATTATAGAAGAGTTGGGAACTTTACATGCTTTCGATCAAACCGGTAGTTGCCAAACCATTATATGTTACCTATTACTCTCAAATAGTAACTGTTTCTATGAAACAACGGGTTCGTTAACATTAAAGAAACCGTGATACTGGATTCTACGCTGCTTGCTGCTGGGGGGGGACCTTTATGAAAAGGAGACCCAAAGAGTGTTATGATCTTATCAAGAATATGACCGCCCACCACAATGACTGGGATACCTCAGCTCATAGGGAAAGAGTGTTATCTAGTACTACACTTTTCTTCACTCTGGAGATTACAGCTCTCACACAGCTAGATGGCCGAAATGAGAAAAGATATGCTACAGATGTAACGTTTAAATCAGCAAGTCAGTTCTGTGACTCCTAGCTGTGAGACTTGTGGTGGTCCACATTCTTATTATAAGTACCAAGCCATCGGTGGCTACACTCAGGGTAATACGCATACTCTTGGCTGGAGGAATTACAATGACGGATGTATTTTCCTACCAACCCTAAGGTAACCGAAATCTGCTTAGCTATCGTTCTAATAATTTCCTCGAACCACCCGGTTTCAACCAAAACAATCAGAATCAGGGTAATAATCAAAGTTTTCAGAATAATCAAAACAGAAATACCCAGAACCAGAACCAAAACAGAAACAATCAAAACCAAGGGTTCAATCAAAACAGAAATCAGAATTTTAACCAAGGTAATAATTATAATAATAATAATCAAAATTATCAGAACCAAGGTCAAAATTCGAATATTGCTTATCCATCTACTGATGAGATGTTGAGGAACTTTATGATTTCTACTGAAGCTACGTTTAATTCTTTAATCTAACTCGGTATCAAGGATGGAGAAGTCTCTCCAAGAGATACCTCAGGGGTAGGCTAAGAAGCTATTATTCCATTCATTATACTTGGCAAGATATTAAAAGTATTCACCATAAAGAGACCGGGTGATACTTTTAACTGGAACCTTAGGTTCACTCCTCTCCTCTTTCTTATTTTAAGGAGGTGGAACGAGACCCGGAGACGATCACGGACCCGGTACTTACCGATAGTACCATTAGAGTCCCACCTCTGGTAGTCGAACAGTCTCATAGATTCTGAGATCTTCTAAGCTTCCTCCTGCCCCTGCTTCTTCTTCTAAGCAAAATCTGCATCAACCTCAAATTCCATATCCTTCAAGGTTAAATAAGGAGAAGCTTTAGGATAAGTCTGATATACAAATTCACAGTTTCTTGCAAATGTTTAAGAAACTTCATTTCAACATCAGTTTTCCTGAAGCTTAGCTTATATGCCAAAATATGCCAAAATGGTAAAAGATCTCCTTACCAACAAGGAGAAACTTCTTGAACTGGTAAATACTCCATTGAATGAGAATTGCTCGACTGTCCTCCTTAAAAATCTTCCTAAGAAACTTGGAGACACTGGGAGATTTCTCATTCCTTGTGAGTTTCAAGAGCTTGATTCTTGCATGGCCCTAGCCGATCTAGGAGCTAGCATTAACTTAATGCCTTTGTCTGTCTGGGAGAAATTAATACTTCCTGAACTTCCTCCCACTCGCATGACCCTCGAGTTAGCTACCCAGACGGTTGCTTATCCAGTCGGTATAGCTGAGGATGTCTTCGTAAAAGTAGGAAAGTTTACATTCCCTACTGGCTTTGTTATAGTCGACTATAATGTCGATCCTCGGGTTCCCATTATCTTAGGGAGACCTTTATTGAGGATGGCTCATTCTCTAGTCGACGTACATGGCGAAGAGTTAACTCTTCGAGTTGGTGATGAGAAATTGGTCTTCAACGTTGAACGCACTTCGAAATATCCTCGAAAGCATGGTGATGAATCAATTAATATGATTGATATCCTTGATACAACATGCGAGGATCATTTCCATGAAGTGCTAAATGTGCAAAAATCAATTAATCCCTTGAGTGGCAATCCCACTCCTTCTTCGAACCCTGTGATCGAGTCTCTATCCCCTTCTCTCACTCCCTTTGGGGATAGTAACTTTCTTTTAGAAGAGACCGACGCATTTCTTTCTCTAGATGATTCAATACCACCGGGTATTGATAATGGCATCTATGACTCAGAGGGAGATATTCTTTTTCTAGAATAATTACTTAATGATGATCATACACACAATCTCCCTCCTCCTCTTCATGTATTTGAAATTAATGAGACTAAAAAGATTAAAACTTCAATTGATGATCCTTTTGATCTTGAGCTCAAAGACTTACCTCCTCACCTCGAGTATGCGTTTTAGAGGGAACTTCCAAGTTACCTGTTATAATCGCTAAAGACTTTAAGAAGGAGGAAATAGAACAGCTTCTAAAGGTTTTAAAATCACATAAATGGGTGATAGCTTGGAAAATATCTGATATTCGGGCATTGATCCAAAATTTTGCACCCATAAGATATTAATGGAAGACGATTTTAAACTGGCTGTTCAGCACTAGAGACTGGTAAATCCAAAAATTCATGAAGTAATTAAAGCAGAAGTTATCAAACTTCTTGATGCTGGTTTGATTTACCCTATCTTTGATAGTCCTTGGGTGAGCCAGATCCACGCCGTACCCAAAAAGGGGGGTATGACGGTAATTACTAATGAAAATAATGAGCCGATTCCTACAAGATTGGTCATAGTTTGGCGCGTTTATGTTGACTACCGAAAGTTAAATGACGCCACTCGTAAAGACCATTTTCCTCTCCCTTTCATGGACCAGATGTTAGAGCGTTTAGCATGAAACGAATACTATTGTTTCATTGATGGTTTTTCTGGATACTTTTAAATTCCTATTGATCCCCAAGACCAGGAGAAAACCACCTTCACATGTCCTTATGGAACATTTGCTTACCGAATGATGCCTTTCGGTCTTTGCAATGCTCCTAGGACTTTCCAAAGATGTATGGTGGCTATTTTCTATGATATGATTGAGAAAATCATGAAAGTTTTCTTAGATGACTTTTCGGTCTTTGGGGATTCCTTTTCTTCTTGCCTCTCCCATTTAGAAATGATGCTAAAACGGTACGAATACACCAATCTAGTTCTAAATTGGGAGAAGTGCCATTTCATAGTCAAAGAGGGCATTGTCCTCGGCTATAAGATCTCTAAAAGTGGTATTGAAGTAGATAAAGCAAAAGTAGATGTGATTGCAAAACTACCTCCTCCGACCACGGTTAAAGGAATTAGGGGCTTCTTGGGTCATGCCGGCTTTTATAGGAGATTTATCTAAGATTTCTCTAAAATAGCTCGGCCAATGACCCACCTGTTAGAAAAAGACACTCCCTTCTTCTTCTCTTCTGAGTGTCAATCTTCTTTTGAACTTCTTAAAAAGAAGTTAACCGAAGCTCTTATTCTTGTGTCCCCGGACTGGGACTTACTATTTGAGATTATGTATGATGCTAGTGATTTTGCTGTTGGAGCTGTTTTAGGACAAAGAAAGGATAAATATTTTAGGCCTATACACTATGCGAGTAAGGCCTTATCGGATGCTCAAACTAATTACACCGTTACTGAAAAAGAGCTTTTAGCTGTGGTGTATGCATTCGAGAAATTTTGGTCTTACCTTGTCTTATCTAAGACAATAGTGAATACGAATCACTCGGCTTTAAAGTACTTATTTGCTAAGCAAGATGCTAAGCCAAGATTGCTCCGGTGGATTCTCCTGCTCCAAGAATTTAATATCGAGATTCGCGATAAAAAAGGAGCAAGGAATCTCACGGCCGATCATTTGAGCAGATTAGAAAACCCTCATCAAGGGGATCTCATTGGATTGGAAATGAATGACAATTTTCCATACGAGTCCCTGAAAATGATTTCTCTTAATCCTGACTATGAACCCCCGTGGTTTGCCGATATTGCAAACTACCTAGTGGGTAATGTGCTTGTTAAGGGGATGTCATCCTAGCAGAAAAATAAATTCTTTAAGGATGTTCGACATTATTTCTGGGATGACCCCTATCACTTTAAGATTTGTGCCGATCAGATTAAAAGGCGGTGTGTGGACGGGAGATAGGCTTATGATATTCTTGAAGCCTGCCACCATGGTCCTACCGGGGGACATCATGGCCCGAACTACACAGCCAAGAAAGTTTTTGACTGTGGTTTTTTCTGGCCCACCAATTATCATGATACCCAGGACATGGTCACACATTGTGATGCATGTCAACGTCAAGGAAAAATCTCTCAAAAGGATGAAATGCCTCAAAATCCTATCCAAAATGTTGAGATCTTTAACGTATGGGGCATCGACTTTATGGGCCCATTCCCGTCTTCATGAGGGAACCGATATATACTCGTGGCTATCGACTATGTGTTAAAATGGGTTGAAACGAAGGCACTCCCCACAAATGACGCCCGAGTAGTTTGTAATTTTCTGAAGCAGTTATTTTCCAGATTTGGAACTCCATGGGCCATTATTAGTGATTGAGGTACACATTTTTGCAATGATCAGTTTGCAAAAGTGTTAGAAAAGTACGATGTGACACATCGACTTTCTAACTCGTATCACCCTTAAACAAGTGGCCAGGTGGAGGTTTCAAATCTTGGTTTAAAAAGGATATTAGAAAGGACAGTAGGCGTGCATCGAGCAAAATGAGATGATAAATTAGATGACGCCTTGTGGGCTTTTCGTACCGCTTTCAAGACACCTATCGGTTGTACTACTTAAAAGCTCATGTACAGAAAATCATGTCATCTCCCCATTGAGCTCGAGCACAAAGCCTACTAGGCCTTGAAATGGGCTAATTTTGACTTAAAAATTATGGGTGGTCACCGAAAAGTTCAAATGAATGAATTAAATGAACATCAGGATCAGGCCTATGAGAACTCTTTGATCTACAAAGAAAAGACAAAGAAGATACGCGATGCAAAGATTAAAAACTGGGAATTCCATGTCGGTGATCGTGTTCTTCTTTTCAATTCTAGATTAAAGATCTTCTCGGGCAAATTAAAATCCCGCTAGTCCGGCCCGTTTACGATTTCTGAAGTATTTTCATATGGCGATCACCCGCAGTTTGTGCAATAGGGAATCACTATATCGGTCTTTAGTTTCACCATAGGGAATCATATATGGTGAAATTGATCACGTGATTCCCTATATGGTGAAATTGATCACGTGAAATAATAGAAAGCACCCGCAGTTACACCCAGGAATCAGTGGTTACACCCGATATAGGGAATCATATATGACCAATATATCGGGTGAAGACCACTATATAGGGAATCAGTGAAATAATAGAAAGACCACTGATTCGGGTTAAGACCACTATATAGGGAATCATATAGTGATCAATTTCACCCTATGGTGTAATCATATAGTGATCAATTTCACCCCTATATATCGGGTGAAGACCACTATATAGGGAATTAGTGAAATTATTTCACGTAATCACCATATAGGGAATCATATATGATTCCCTGTATCAGGTGAAGACCACTATATAGGGAATCAGTGGTCTTCCCTATGCGGGTGATTCCCTATCGTGATTCCCTATGATGTAACGTGCTTTATGTATCGCTTGCACATATGATCGTGAAATTGATCACCCGCAGTTTTTCTTCACGATCAAGGCACAGTGGTCTTCATGATCACAATCATAGGGAATCAATTTCATTAGAAATTCCCCCCACACTTAGAACTTAAAAATTATAAGGAGTAAAACAAGCACAGTGGTCTTTAGATCCTATCATCTGCCCATTGAGCCTATGATCATATATATATTTTAAGCCTACTGGGCCTTGAAATAGGTTAATTTTGACTTAAAAACTGCGGGTGATCACTAAAAAAGTTCAATGAATGGAAGATTAATGAAACTTGGGATCAAGCGATGAGAACTCTTTGATCTACAAAGAAAAGAAGAATAAGATACACGATGCAAAGATCAAAAACCGAGAATTCCATGTTTGTGATCGTGTTCTTCTTTTCAATTCTATATTAAAGATTTTCTCGGGCAAATTAAAATCCCGCTGGTCCAGCCCGTTTACGGTTTCTGAAGTATTTCCATATGGCACCGTTGAGTTATCTCAACTTAACGGTCCTAACTTTAAAGTAAACAGGCACCGGATCAAACACTACTATGGAGGGGACATCCCTCCTGTGGATGTCCTAGATCTCCATTTTTCCCCCAAGGATAAATAAATTCGGGGGCGAGTCAAGCTAGTGACTCATTAATAAACAAGCGCTTCATGGGTGGCAACCCATGCTTATCATATTAGTAGTAATAATATTATATTAGCTTAGGTTTAGTAATGAATAAGTGTGGGGGAGTCCTTCTCTCCATGTTGTGCTTTGTGGTTTTCTTTTTTTACTTGCAGGATTCCCTATGATCGTGAAGACCACATGTGCTTGGTTTTAATCCTCCAATACTCGGTCTACACTCATTCTTTATGTTTATATTTAAAGGAATTTTTATTCCTGATCATTATATATATATACAATAAATATATACTATATATATATTATATATACTCGGTTCTCATCATCTTTTATGTTTATATAAGGAATTTTTCAATCTGATAATATATATATATATATATATATATATATGTATATATATATATATGTATGTATATGTATATATATGTATGTATATGTATATATATATTAATTTTATACTATATATATATATTATATATATATATTATATATAATTTATATATATATATATACATACAAAACATATATATATATTCATACTATATAATTATATATTATATATATACATATATAAATTATATATATTTACATGCCAAACATTGATTATATTAATATATATATTATATATTTCATATATTTATACTTATACATAATATATATATTTTATATATAATATACTTATAATATAGCTATATTTTTATATATATATATAGATATATGTTTACATTACATATATATATATATACTTACAGATATACATATACATCGTATATATATATCATAAACAGATATATTATAATATATATATATATATATATATTACACTTGTATATATACATGTATATATATATACATATATATATTTACTTATATATATTATATACTATATATATTATAAATATATATAATATACATAATATATATTATATCATTATATATAATATATACAAATTTAGTACATTTTATATTTATATATATATATTCATATATATATAATATATATATTCATCTATAGTTATATATATATATATATATATATATATATATATATATATATATATATATATATATATGTTCATATATATATATATATATATATATATATATTGTCTCCCTTTTCACACTTGGAATTCTTAATCATTTGTCTTTTTCGTTTTTAAGTGTGGGGGTAAAACCTGACATTTTTTAACATTAAGGCCAATGTTCAGTTCTAAGTGTGGGGGGATTTCTATTGAAATTGATCATGCCTGTGCCAGTCTGTGCCCCTCGCAACCCTGTTTTAACCAATATATTGTTTTATTTTATTATGAAAAAAAATAATATAAAAATTTTAGAAATAAGTAGACCCGTAAGTTAGAACTAAGGAGATTTTGACTTGACCGAGTGTTTCACTCTAGCTTTCCCTTTAGCTTTCGAGACTAAGCGTTTGCAAGACTTTAAAATTTTACAAAGAACGAAAAATGACAGAGTTAAATATAAGTTAGATGCTAAGCGTGGAGTAATTGGATCTCTTTAGAGCTCATAGAGGTTAATTGTGGCTTTTTGCTCCCATCAGCTTAATAAACATAAAAAAAATTTCAATTAATAAAGTTGATTTGGTTTTTGCGATTCTTAGTTTTGATCACTTCTTAGAGATTCCTTCTGATGAAATTAAGGTACACATCGAGGTTTTGTCAGTGTTGTGGAAAAATAGGCTACCGATTCCTGACGGCTCGCTCCCGTTGTCTAGGTAGTTAAAAGACCAAATGACTTGAAATTTGGCTGTAATAATAATAATAATAATATAATAAATCGAAGCCGAAATAAGACCGCTGTTTCTTGTCGGTTCGCTCCCGATATTGCAGTCGTTTAAAGGGTGAAAGTAATAATAATAATAATAATAATAATAATCTAAGACTGATAAAAGTTTGTTGTTTCTGATCGGTTCGCGCCCGATGTTGCAGCTTTAAAAAACGGTCGAGGGAAATTAACGAAAGGTCGAATAAGACTATTTGTTTTCTGATCGGTTCGCTCCTGATGGTGCATTGTTTAAAGGACCGGGGGTAATAAATGTTGCAATTAATAATAATAATATTAATATAGCCAATTTCGATTCGTGTAGGTGATCTAAATAAAGCCTCCATTCTGGACTCGGTAGTATGAGTTGTTTCGGATGAAATAAAAAGGATAACCCCTAAATCATGCGAAATTAGAACCTTAATGTGGACCTTATTCTCACCATATCGTCTCTTTAGGAAAGGATTTCAAACTAATTGTGGTTTAAACTGGTCACCTTTAAAATATAAAGGCCTTTTATATATTTTAACTAAGTGGATCTTCTTGTTTTCACATTGTATTTTCCGAATAAAATCTGTAGAGGAATTAGAAATAAAGGAGCGAAAAGTAGATGCGTTTACACAATTAGCATTTATAAGTAGCGTTAGCGTCTAATCTTATATTTAGCTGTGATTTTGTTTTAAGCTTGGTTTGGGGATTGTGAAAATCAAGGATGACGAACTTCCGTTCTTAAAGCCTTTTAAATAAATTTTATTAAAATTTTATATTAGTTTTTCTCCATTATTAAATAAGTGGTTAAAACGGGGGCGCTTTCGAAATAAATAATTTTTGAACTCTCTTAATACTTTTCTGTTCTTGTTTGATGTGAGGAGTTATCAAATTAAGGGGAGGTGAAATTATTTATTTTCGGGCGTGTATTATAAACATTGCGTGTGGGACCAACAATGGCTTAGTATGGGGGAATTTGATGTGTGCTAAAACACACATCCTTATAACCCCAGAAAACACTATAAATCAGACTAAAAACACTAAAATATGGTAAATTATATTGCAAATATGTTTGTAGTGTGTTTTTATGTCTTGCAGGTACTAAGGATTGAAAACAAAGCAAAACGGGAATTTTCGGGTTCGATTCGATCAATTTTACTACTTATTCAAGATCAAGACGAAGTCATAAAATTCCCCGAGCATTCTACTAGAAAGAACACAAGATTATGAGTCTGACGTTATCTTCATCTCTTATCGGGCAGGCCCAAATCCATTTATATGGGTCGGACCGACCCAAACTAATTAAGAAGCCAAAGATTTGTTGGAGAAGCTCGGCCCAATTCAAAATGAAATAAATAAGCCTTTGAGTCCCGGCCCAAGACAAAGGAAATATTAAATTGTGATAGCCAAAGTGACTTCTGCTGTACATTGTGGCGAGTGACCTACACTCACTTAAATCAAATCAAATTGGGCGAGTGGCCTCCCCACTCTCACCCCACTATCCTTATCATTGGCAAATGCAAGGCCAACACGTGGCTCCTCTATTACATTAATATCTTCGCTAGTAACAAGATAAGAATTCTCAAGTCCACGTGGCAGGCTTATATTGGTGGATCAAGATTATATTCTATGGCGGTTACGAGGAAGCTTCCTCGAGGCAATGATTGGCGTAATAATGAAGCAATCATCTAGTGTAGAAAAGACTATTTTACCCCCGTTCCTTGGACTCTTATTGGCTGATCAACTAAAAGGACGAATTTGCCCATCACCTCACTTTGGTTATAAAAGAGAGCACGTAGATTGCATTTTGTGCATTAGTTTTTAGATAAAAAAATAGTAGTGTAGTTTTTCTTTGTTTAGCTTATTTCTAAATGTCTTTTAGCTTATTTCAAATTTTGTAAAAGCTTTTTATTAGCTTATTGTTGTTGGATCTTGGAGCTTATTAATAGAAGATGTTTTGAAGATTGATGGCTTATTCTTGTTGCTTATTTCTCTTTCTTTTTCTTCTTTTCTTATCAAATTAAGCTTCCATCTTAAGCTTATTTCCTAGGCTTATTAAGGTGGATATACCAAATTGATAAGCTTCTTATTTAGCTTATTGGTTTCGTTTATTCTTTTCCCTAATAAGCTTAGATCGAAGAAGCTTTTAGAATAAGTGTAAATCCAGCTTATTTTCAATTAAGTGCTTCTTGGTAGCTTATTGAAGCTGCTAATTTTTCCAGCTTATTTCCACAAGTCGAATAAGCCTTCTTATGGCTTATTCGACCTAGATCTAAGCTCAAATATTTGAAATAAGCTTCAGCTTATTAAATTTCTTTTCTAGCTTTCTTCTTTTTCTTATTTACTTATACCTTGCTCGATTCGATTATACAAAGGGTGTCATGAGTCTTCTACTCGACTTATTCATTAAGCTTTGTGTATCCTTGAAGTTTCGAGAGCTTACTAGTTAGATTTTTAGTTTTTATAGCTAATTAGCTATTTAGTTTTGTTTTCAAAATTTAATTTTACATATAGTTTTCAAAAGTAGCTTATTAGATTTAATCTAGTTTTTACAAAATATAGTTTTCAAAATAGATTATTTTTGTAAAAAGGTTTTTCATCATATTATCTTATTTTGTCCTAACTTTTCATGTCTTATTTCTTATTCTATCCTTCTACATCTAAGGCCGGAGCTTAAGGGTTTAATAAGCTAGATCGAATTTGATTATTTGCTTTAGCTTATTAAATTGGGTGGTTTTGTTTGTAACGGTTTCATCATTCGGGTTCTAATCTTCTTCCTTTTTCAATCCATAGTAAAAGTAGCATAATTTGTAGTTGTATATTATGTTGATGCTTATTAGAATGATTGTTTCTAGCTTAATTGTTATGATTAGTGAGTAGTTTATTAGTGCTTGCTAAGTGATTTGTGGATTGGAAATTAAGTGTGGATTATAAAAAGGTTTGTTAATTAATAATTTTTGATTATTTAGATTTGTAGTTTGAATGTTTTGAAGGGCAAAATCCAAAAAAATAATCAAACGACACATCTAGTAATTAATATCTTTTTGAGAGATTTTTGCCAAAATAAACCAACGTTGTCAGATAATTATCTTTTCTAAGAAAGTTAATTCATTAAGTAAAACCTTAATTCACACTTGAGGAACTTTTCATGTCACTTAGCGAGTATGTTCGTCTTATATCTCTTTTAGATCATTTTAGCATATTCCTAGTAGTATAATTGTTAGTATAATTTTTACTTCTTTAATTAGTATATTCTTTAATATTAAAAGTAGTTTTAAAAACCAAAACCAAAATTAAAAGATAGTCAAGCATTTATTTGTCAAACATAAACGTAGTTTTTAATTCAATTCTCGTTGGGATTTCGAAACTCGAAAGGTTGATCATTGTTTGTCCTCAAGCAATTTTTATATCTAACGGGAATGTAGAATACTAGTAATCTATAACACCAACGAACAATAAAGAAATCTAGAGAGATAAAGTGGATGGAAGGATGGTTCTAGTGAGAGAAAGTCACAAAGAAAGAAAGATTAGATTAAGTGTAAAAATAAACCAACCAACACCCTTTCCATGTGCGGAGAGGGTATAAATACTATCTCTTGTAGCCGGCCATGGGCCTCATAATATGGTTTCCATGGGCCTTTAGCCCGGTTAGCTTTCTATCTTAACCATTCGACTTACTACGAGCTACGACTTCCTATATTGGAAGTGACCGATACTTTTCATATTCCTATCAATCTCCCGCTAAGGGAGGTCACTCCAATTTACAAAAAAACTTAAACCTAGCATACTATGCTTTGACTTTAGTCTTGAGCTCGTAGTCTTTAACTTCAATCATTAACTTGTGATATGTTGTAGTGATCTTTGACTTTAGGCTTTGTCGCAGACTTCTTTTCTTTTTCTTTTTCTTGTGAATATGGCGTAGTGATCATTGACTTTAGGCTTGAGCTTATTCATTTATCTTGACTTGTATGTGAATATGTGATCTTGAGCATCTTGAGATCATCAACCAAGCATAATCTCTTTTCGCCATTTTGTAAACTTTGCCATCTTGTGAACTTGTGACTTTTGGACCGACATACTCATACCTTTCTTGATTTGTCAACTTGAAAAGCTTTAATATTGCATCTTTCTTGAAGTTCTTTAACTTAACACTTCGTCACTTCAAGAAGGACGTACGGAATCAGAGTAATGGAAGTCTTGAAAAATGTACTTGAGCTTTCATAATGTCTTTATATTTTTCGATCGGGTATGAGCATGTGGTTATGAATCTTTAAGACAGCTGGAATTAGGTACCTACACTTCCATCTTTAAGTATCATGCATTAAAACAGTTAGAAATAAAGCGAGGGGACGAATATGGTTTTGTCATCCGCCCGTGTTGGTTGGAGTAACCTTCAAATCCGTGAGGATCGACCTGTGATTAGGTAGATTCAATTTAAGAAGAATCTCCTTGACAGGATTTCTAGCTTGCGGTATTGAATATTTCAAACATACGTGTATTAGATTCATAGTACTCAACATGTTCTCATTATCGAAACGTCTAAAAGCAGACAGCACGATAAGAGTGAACCAGTGAGTTACTGTCTCACCGATTGAATAGAAAAATCGATTTGAAAATCAATCGACGTGTCACTTACTAAAGTGGTTTTGTGACACATCGAGAGTGTTAATCATTTCAAAAATTCATCATCAACCGTCAATTCATTTACTAGAATAAGTTTGATTCATTTTAGAATCGCACCATCGTTTCTTTCTAGTTGTCACAAGTTTGATTCATTTGAATCGCACAAGTCACCTACCAAGAGCTTGTTTGATGTTGGCTTAAGCAGATTTTCCATCGTCATTGTGAATACTTTAGTATCACTCTGATGTTCTTTCGAAATCACAAGGATAATGCGTAGGACTCTTAGGTTATTACTTGTTTTCATAATGTGTGAAAAACAAATATATTTGCATAGTGTCGTAGTGAGATTTATGGATAATCTCTTTTGGCTCTAGACTCAATAGTGCACTTTGTTTTAGTGACCGGAGGCTGGAGCAGACTGCCATCATTTCAATACCAACTAACTCAGAGTGAGAAAGTTAATAGAAATGCTTGTAATCTCCGTGAGAAATGAAACAGAAATCTTTAGAGAGATTCTAAGTGGCTAGGGAGGGTTGTGCATTGCATCACTGGGTCCATGATGTCAGTCTTCAATATCAGCAATCATCTTTGTGATTCTTGACAATAGATGTGTTGACTCGGTTTCTACCTAAGTGTAAGGAGGGCTTTTTCTTTTTACCCTTTATCTTAACTTTTCTTTTTAATTCTTTAACCCCTTCAGCGCTTACCGAGACTTCATAACTAGTACCTTGTTGGGTTTGTTCCAGTACTAGCTCCATCTTAGTTGGCACTTTTCCCTTATTCTCACTTTTACTCCTTTTTCATACATAAGGACTACTACACTATCTAGTGGAATATCCCTGGGTAGATCCCTCTAGTTCTAGCTGGATTATAGGAATGAATACCTAAACTTAACCACCTTATAACTCCAATACAGTAAATTAAATGGTCGGTCTTTGGTACTTCCGCATTTCAGCCAACATGTGACTATTTGATCCCCCTTCATATGTGCATCAATTCATTGAAAGAGTTTAGCACATATATGGGATAGCGTACACTAGATATCTTAAAATTCACATCTTTGGCCATATATTTTAATCACATTTTCTCCTCTTATCAAAAATATTAAATCTCTTGATATTTTGGATATCAATTGATTCAAATATAACTGCTTTTGGGAAAAAATGTCCAATTATTAACAAGCCGTATTAGAAACATTTTTAATACTCCCCTTCAAATTATGAGGGAATTATATGGTGTTTGAGTATGTTAATTTGAAAAAATTTGAATTTACTAAGAAATTCTTGAAAATTCATACTCAAACACTATATATGCCTGGTTTTTAAGTCTACACTACACATTTATATATTCACAAGATTATGTATGAGACAGGACCTGAAAATATTCAAACCAAAAATGATAAAGTCATTCTGTCCATGCCAGCAATCTGTAGTCCGTCTCGATAATCTCCATTTAGAAGTTGTCTTAGCTTCCTCCCGAACAAACAATCCTTTCTTGAGTAGATTTAAAGCAGATGTGCAAGCCGTATCAAGCAGTCTTGATGTATAAAGCCCAAATATCTGAAGTACACAACTAATTCAAAACCGTAACACCAAAGTCAATTAAGTCTCGGATATCCGTATTTCTCCTTACACAATAGTGATGATATAAATTGAACCACCAAAGTCAATTAAGTCCCGGATGTCACAATTATTCCCTCTAAGTAGTCAAAATGATAACACCTAAGTCAATTAAGTCCCAAATATACTCATTTCTTTCTACAGAATACATTGACTATCTTAAGGAATCATCATACTTATCAAACCTATGTGTACCTCTTTTGTCAACTAATTCTACCCTCTTAAAAAAAATAAGCTTAGTGATTAACCGTTTAGGGAAGCATTTCTTGAATCAGTAACCAATCTTCTCACGTTTAGAAAAAATCTTCTTACAACACTTCCCCCTGGTATCTCAAATGATTCATACTTAAAATCACAAGATATCTCTACCTCCATGTAATTGAAATAGTTCACCCGAAAGTAACAAGTTAAACACTGATTTTCTCTGCGGTTATGAGATTTGTCTTCCCGGAATGGCCTAAAATCAAAGAAGGTTATGGACTCTATCATGTATACTTGATGTACGTTCTAGTGTATCTACTCCTTCCCCCTTGCTTATTTCGATACCTCAGAATCAGCAAAACCTTGTACACACATATACTTAAGATCGTGTCCGAAGAATTATAAAGCTTAAATCTATCTCATGAGAATCAACTTCAAGGCATTTAAAACTATATGATTATTTCCAAACATTTCTAAGTATATTAATACTATGAAGTGTTGGTAATATTGATCGAATATAGTTTAAAGCCAGAATTCACTAAGTCTTAAAGTGCAAATAAGTCCCTAAAGTTTGAAACAAATGACATCTAAAGCCCTTGTAGTTAATATAAATTAAATCCTTTTTAAATTGTTATCCGTCATTATCAAAAACTTTATCCGTTTATTCTGTGACTTATTTTGAAAGACTGTTTTAAAAGATTATTTGATGACGCTTTCTCCCCCTCAAGTAATGACCCGTTTTCTATTTAAAGAGCTGTTATTATTGTTTGAGTGGTCGAATTGTCTTTAAAATCTTTTTGTGATTACTGAAAACACTTATTCATTGTGAATACAACTTTTTACCAATAAGAATAAGATTTCTCTTATTTTGACAAATAAATGCAATGACACGTACACTTATTGTATATAGGAAGCACGGGTTTTGTTTCAAAGTAAACACAAGCCTTTGCATGGTCATAAAGTAGACCATGCCCGAGAATAAATTCCTATTGAGAGGTCAAGTTTTATTTTTGAAATACTTGCCTTTAAGATGATGGCCGGGTTGCTATCTGACATAATAGCAAGCTATTTTTGGCATGTTTTAAAAACTTTTGAACTTCTTCTCGAACTTCATTAACAGCCTCGTATCATTATTAAATGACATTTCTAAGACCGTAAGTGTTATTAATTTTCAGAAGACATGATTATTACCTCTTTTTATGTTTTCTCATTTTTTAATTTTTTCTTTGGTTTTAAAGATTTTATAGTTTTGTATTTTGTTTTTATAAAGGTTTTTTGAAAATGAAAAAACTTTTTGGTTTTTCTAGTTTTGGATATATATACATATTATATGCATGATATTTAAATAGGTACCACCACTATTCTTCAGCTTCATCTGTCAATTGTTTCAGGGTCTCCGGCGTAAAACTTCGCATTCCCAGCTTGTTGATAAGAAATTCAATTCTTTCTCTGCCAAGGGCTTTACTGAAGATGTCCGCTAGCTGATACTCCGTATTAAAAAAGTAAAGCTATACTACTCCGTTTTCAACTTGCTCTTTTATGAAGTGGAATCTGATGTCAATATGTTTTGATCGAGAATGTTGAATATTATTGCAACATAAGGCAATAGCGCTTTTGTTATCACAGTACATTGGAATTTTATTAAATCCAAAGCCATAGTCGGTAAGCTGTGATCTCATCCAAAGGACTTGAGCACAACAGCCAGACAAGGCTATATATTCAGCTTTCGTACTTGATATCGCAGCGTTTTTCTGTCTTTTTGATGACCAGCTAACAAGTCTGTCTCTCAATAATTGCACTTCCAGATGTACTTCATCTAGTATCTAGGCAACTCGCATGATCAGCGTCTGCATAAGCTGTTAGAGCAATAGAAAAATCCTTTGGATACCAAATTCCCTTATTAACGGTTTCTCTTAGGTATTTAAAATTCTTTTTACAGCATGTAAGTGCTTTTTGGTAGGCTTTGCCTGATACCGGGCACACATGCATACAGCAAATGTAAGGTCTGGTCTACTGGCTGTGAGATACATAATGGTGCCAACCATTCCATGATAGTGTGTAAGGTCAACGGCTTTCCCTTGTGTATCTTCATCCAGTTTGGATTTCTCCACAATAGGAGTATCCACGGAGTCACTAGATTCCATACCATATTTTTTCAAAGTTTTAAGAGCAAATTTTAACTGATTAAGAAAGATGCCTTTGGGACTTTGAGAAATTTGTAGTTCAAGAAAGAATGATATTTTGCCCATCATCGACATCTTAAACTTTGAACACATTATTTTTGAAAATTGGTCACATAGTTCAGGTGTAGTAGACGCAAAGATTATATCATCAACATAGATTTATACCAGGAGATTATTTTTGCCTTGTCTTCTAATGAACAATGTGAGATCCACGGTTCCTTTAGAGAATTCCTTAGAGAGTAAAAACTTTGACAATAGATCGTACCATGCACGAGGAGCTTGTTTCAACCCATAGAGAGCCTTCTTAAGCTTGTACACATGTTTCGAATTGTCTTTATCCACAAACCCGTCCGGTTGGCGGACATAAACTTTTTCGTGCAGAATGTCGTTCAAGAATGTCGTCTTAACATCTATTTGGTAGACGATCATATTTATGTGAGCAGCAAATGCGAGAAAAATTCGAATAGCATCAAGTCTTGCCACTGGAGCAAAAGATTCCTCAAAATCAATTCCTTTTTCTTGACGGTAACCACGAGCAACCAATCAAGCCTTGTTTTTTTGAATTCCTCCTAATTCATCAAGTTTCACCTTATTGATCCATTTTAAAGTAATAACCATCACTTTATCTAGATGAGGAACGAGTTCCCAGACTTTAAGACGTTCAAATTCACTTAACTCCTCTTGCATTGCTTCAATTCAACATGCTTGAGTTAATGCGTCTTTATAAGTCTTAGGTTCAACTGATGATAGAAAAGCATCGTAGTAACAAATTAAAGCTTGTTCATGGAGTTGGAGTCTTGTGGAAATAGGTCTTCCGAGTTCACCGATGATGTTGTCTAAAGGATGATCATTGGTCTATTTAGTAACGTGTTCTGAGTTAGGAGCAGCAGTGTGTACAATGGTGAGAATAACGTCTGAAGAAGAAGATGCTTCAGAAACATTTTTTGGAATTGAAATGCCAAAGAATAGATCGTTATTTATGTGTGCAACATCTAAGTTCATGAATCTCTTCTTCAACATTGTTAGAAATTATAGGAGATTAAGTTTTGGGTGTTGTTTGTGAGTTACTAGGTGATGGTGCATCTTGGTTAATAGTTGTCGAGGAAGGTGAACCGATTGAGGCAGCGGGTTCTGGAGCTACTACTTTAGCAATTGGGGTAATAACTTCAGGAGCTGGGTGATCAACACTTGATGGAGGGTTGAGTAATTCAACAAATAGTGGTTGGAACAAAAGATCCCAATCAATTCTTAAAGGTGGTACAAACGGTGTTGAAGGAGAAGGGTTTGGCACGAGTCCTAAACTGATTGTTGCAGGAGTCATTTCATGAAGTGCGGGTTTTAAACTGCTGTGTTCAGAAGCCATTTTGACCATTTCATACAAATTGAGAGACCAAGTTAAACCGTATTAAACACATTTGATTCACTATTCTCCCCTTGAAAAAATACTTATGTGATTGCCATTTTTGATCCAGTGAATTAGAATACAAGCTAATGTATGTTGATCCACTTAATGACAGAACGAGCATGGGAAAATATGAAAAATGTTGATGAGAATGGTCGAAAACAAGAAGATTTCTCTTCTTTTAAAGATAAGGCGCACTAAAGCGTACATCTTTCTTTTCTTTGAGGATCGGGCCCTGAAGTGTTGTCTACAGATGCCATAGTTTATGTTTATCAAAAGTAAATTCCTTAAACCCTTAGTTTTTGATATATCACTCTTTTCAGAAAACAAACTCCGAGTCTTTCCTTTTTAGGATTGAAAGATGTGTTGGGAAATACAAGTCAAAAGGTCAAAGTTCTGCCACGAAAAAGTCAAAGTACTGCTAAATGAAAGATCAAAGTA
>BQNB010033340.1:5617-26661 GCA_026074375.1 Tanacetum coccineum
GAATATGGCTTTGTCATTCGCCCGTATTTGGTTGGAGTAACCTTCGAATTCGTGAAGATCGACCTATGATCAGGTAGATTCAATTTGAGAAGAATCTCCTTGACAGGGTTTCCAGCTGTAGTATTGAATCTTTCTAACACATATGTATTAGATTCATCATACTCAGCATGTTCTCATTACCGGAATGTCTCAAAGCAGACAGCACGGTAAGAGTGAACCAGTGAGTTACTATCTTACCGATTGAAATAAAAATTGATTTGAGAAAAAAATCAATTGATGTGTCACATGCTAAATAGTTTTTGCGACACATCGAGAGTTTTAAGCATTTCAAAATTCATCAATCGTCAATTCATATACTGGAACAAGTTTAATTTATATAGAATCGCACCATCATTTTTTTCCAGTTGTCACAAGCTTGATTCGTATAGAATCGCACAAGTCACCTACCAAGAGCGTGTTTGATGTTGGCTCTTGAAGGATTTCCATCGTCATTGTGAATAACTTTCGTATCACTCTGATGTTCTAGAAAAATCACAAGGATAATGCGTAGGACTCTTGAGTTATTACTTGTTTTCACATTGTGTGAGCAACAAATACATTTGAATAGTGTCCTAATGAGATTTATGGATGATCTCTTGGCTCTAGACTCAATAGTGTACTTTTGGTTTTAGTGATCGGAGGCTAGAGCAGACTGCCACCTTTTCAATACCAACTAACTCGGAGTGAGAAAATTGATAAAAATGCGTGTAATCTCCATGAGAAATGAAACATAAATCTTTGAGAGATTCTGAGTGGCTAGGGAGGGTTGTACATTGCATCACTAGGTCTATGATGTCAGTCTTCAATGTCAGCAATCATCTTTGTGATTCTTGACAGGAGATGTATTGACTCGATTTCTGCCTAAGTGTAAGGAAGACTTCTTTCTTTTCACCCTTTATCTTAACTTTTCTTCAGTCGGCACTCTTCCCTTATTCTCACTTTTACTCCTTTTTTCATACCTAAGGACTACTACACTATCTAGTGGAATATCCCTGGGTAGATCCCTCTAGTTCGGGCTGGATCATGGGAATGAATACCTAAGCTTAACCACCTTATAACTCCAATACAGTAATTTAAATGGTCGGTCTTTGGTATTTCCACATTTCAGCCAATCACGTAGCCATTTGCTCCCCCTTCATATGTGCATCGATTAATCGAAAGAGTTTAGCACATATATAGGATAGCATATACTTGAGATCTTAAAAATCACATTATTAGCCATGTATATTTTAATCACATTTTCTCCCCTTATCAAAAATATTAAATCTCTTGATATTTTGGATATCAATTGATTCAAATATAACTGCTTTTGGGGAAAGAATATCCAATTATTAACAAGCCGCAATAGAAATATTTTTTATGCTCCCCCTCAAATTATAAGGGTAGTATATGGTATTTGAGTACGATAATTTAAAAGATTTTGAATTTACTAAGAAATTCTTGAAAATTCATACTCAAACACTATATATGCCTAATACTAGTCTACACTATTTATAT
Source organism: Tanacetum coccineum (assembly GCA_026074375.1). Lineage (NCBI taxonomy): Eukaryota > Viridiplantae > Streptophyta > Magnoliopsida > Asterales > Asteraceae > Tanacetum > Tanacetum coccineum. Next base: position 7,154 of record BQNB010033340.1, read on the forward strand.
ATACATATTTACATGGTTATTAAATTACCGTAAAATAACCTGAAATATAGAAGGGCAAGATATGACATGGTCATATTGTCCTTTCAAGCATCCTAAGATCATTACTGTAGTCACGTCCACCAACAAACTTCTCCAAATTACGCATCAACCTCCATTCAAAGAGCAGCTTATCAATCGCCTTGACCATGATGCAGGACCTTTTAATTTCCAAGTTACTCAAATGTCTTTTTGGCAGGTAATCCATCTCTAAGTTGGAAGCAATATCATGAAGCACACTTCTGAAAGATAAGAGCGTCTCATCGCAGATTTTGTATAGTTCATTCGAGCGCATCAACTTATTTCTTTTATACTTGTCTTGATAATGATTCCTTGAGGGTTTTTGTATGCAGTGTATAGGGTTAGTTTGGAGATGTTGAATCAGGTTATCTCTGGTCTGGTGATATTAAGTTTCTTCTGATAGCTTTCAACTCCCAGCTGAAGGTCTTCGACACGGTGAAGAATGACAATATGTCTGGTAAACATTCTTAATGCCACACCTAAGTTGTACTGATAATCCACATCAAGATTGGACAGTTTCTTCTGGACTAAGAGAAGTAGCATATCTTCAATATCACACAGATTAAGTCTTGGGAAGTCGCCTTCCTTGAACTTGTAGAGCACATTATCATCTCTTCGAACTACAATCTCTTCCAAATACCCATAGTCATACAACCTCATAACTTTAACACTGGTTACCGCAATAATTCTTCTTTTGGAGTAGACATCATGTGGAGATTTCTAGTGGCATGCATATGCATAGAATCTTTGTCGTTTCGGACCCCAGTGATACGTTCCTCAGACAACCTGTTTGTTGTATGCTACTTTCACTGGACTCTATAATATTGGAACCATGTCTTCTATGCCTTCAATATTGTCATACTTAGCAGCCTTAGTTCTTGTTGTAGAAGTCGCGTATTTACTACTTGAACTTCCACCTTTCAGATACTCGAGATCGTTGTTGATGAAGTAGTCAGCAAGAACTACTTGACGTCCTTGATCTTCAATCAACGGTAGTGGCTTGCTAAGATCAAACGGATATTCACGCCCTTCTGGATTGTTCCAATCAAGTCGATCATTGATAGCTTTGTAACATTCTTCGAAATGATATTCAAGTTCGGCGAAGCTTTTGCATGAGCCTTTGACCAAGTTGAAAGCAGACCCTACAAAAATTTCTTAAGTCAGATTGTCTATCTTAAGACGGTTCATGACATAAGCTGAGAAGTCAATAGGAGTGCCCATAAGCTCATCGAACGTGCGAGGAGGTTGTCTTGCTTTAGCAATGGTGCTGATCCATTTATGAGGAGGTCTAGTCAACATATTTTGATTTATTCCAAGCACGATCAGGAGTTGGAGGCTTGTCAGGTTTCTGGAACCAATCATGCTTAGAAGCAACCTCATTATCGGGTTGATCATCTATATGACAAGACTCATTCCCTTGATCCTGTTGCATCTCTGTGTTTGCAGCTTTAAATTCTAGTTCCTTTGCTTGTGTAGACTTACCCGAAGATTTAGGCTGAGATTGGGTGCCTTTAGAAGAGCTAGATGACTTTGATTCCTTTGACTTTGAGCCTTTTGATGGTTCAACATCCTTGCTTGACTTTTTTATTTTTGTCTATCGGTCTGATCCAGCGGAGGGGTCTTCATCCTGGTCTTGATCATCTCGTCCTCTTTTCAATGTAACAACATCACCATATGAGGTAATGATGTCCTTGTCCGAGTTGTACGCTTCGACCAATGCATTGTAGAGATTCTTTTGAATGTCTGATCTGTTTATCGATTTATTAGTCTCCATTTTGTCAATGAGAATCGTCTTTAATTCGAATTCTGACAATGAAGCTTCTACTGCGTAAGAAGTCTAAGGTTGATTGGTTGATCTAACCAACACAGCTCCTAGAGATTTTGTTACGTACTTCTCAATATGTGGAATGATATTGGAGACTTGAGCTTTCACCTGCTCCTTGATTATTTCCTTCATAGTTGAGTCTACTTGATTAAAGAATTCTTGATTCTCAGCTTCAGCTTCTTCTTTGAGCTTGTTTGATTATAGCCGAACAGCCACATCCACTACTTCTTTCATCTTAGAAGTAAGGTACTGATCGACAATGCCTAGAATTAAGGAGACAACTTCAGCAAATTGACTTGTTTGGTTGAACTCAGGCATTTTAGTTTCTAAGGCGGACACCCTTTAATCAAACTGGAATAAGGACGTAAAGTTAAGAATTCTTGGCAAAGTCATTGTTGGATTAGTTGTTGTTGTTGTGAAATATGGTGTTTGTTGTTGAGGAATTATTGTAAGATGTCAAGAAGGATTGACGAGAGGAGGTGTAAGAGGAACGATTGAGGTGTTCATCAGGGAAGCAATCTCATTGACATCTGGACCGGTGTTATCAAGGTTTAGTAGCTTGCTTGTAAAATTAGATGAGACAGAAGAACTTTGCATGGTACCTTTAGTCTTATCATGGACAGTCGTAAGCGTCACGTGACCATCATCTTCTTCATGCTCAAACCTTGATTCGTGAGAAGCATTTTGTTGATCTTCTCCACCTTGTTCAACATTAGTCATTTCGGTATCTCTGAGTCCCTGAGTGATGTTAAAATCTCCATACAACTCCTTTGCGACATCATCGTCTTCTTCTTCATACATATTTTCTTCATCGTCAGATTTGTCCTTCTCTGGAGTATGCACGTACTCCTCATCTTGTTCTTCTTCTTCATAGTCTTTCAGAGTGAAAGAAGGATTCTCATCATCATCTGAATCAGTCTGTTCACTATCTTGTGCATCATTACCACCATCATCATCATTACCACTTTAATCATAATTACCACTATCATCATCTTCGTCATTGAAATCATTATTTTCATCTAAACTGTTACCCCAATAATCATCATCACTGTCAGAAGAGTCTTCTTTAGACACATCAGGAACCCCTGGTTTCACACCAGTTCCTTTACTTGTGTCTTTAGTCTTGCCGGTTTGCTCATCAGGAACTTCTGATTCAAAATCAACTACCTTACTTGAGCCGCTAGCCTGATGCTTATGAGTTTCTCGCTTGCTTTTCCTCAGAGTTTTCTTCAGTTAAGCATCTTCAAGTAGTGCAGCATCAGAAAGTAACTCAATTCCTTTGCCTCTATCAGTCTTAGCTGGTGTTTTCTTTTTCGATACCGACTTACTAGGAGTATCTCTAATGACAACACCGGTTGTTGGGGCAGTAGTGGCCTTTTTGGCAGGTCTCTTAACTCGCTTACCCTTCTGAGTAGGTTCTTTGGGAGAAGCTGGGATAGTCTTGAGTTTGGGAGAAGCAAGCTTCTTGAACTTCCTTGCCTTCTTAGGAGGAACTTTCCCACTAGCATAGTCAAGATATGTCTTATAAGTTGTAGATAGCTTGATGTCATCATTTATCATTCCATCAGGAATCAGTGCTCCATACTTCTGACAATCTTCTGTTTTGGAAACAAACTTTAGGGCACTTAATAGACTATCATCATGAGCAGTGTGAAGATTTATTCTGTTCCTCATAGAGATGGTATTGTATTTGGAGATGAAATGATCAATGATGACTTTGGTGAATCTTGGGTAGGGCATGTGCTTTTTTCTTGCTGAACTAGTTTCTCTGTTGTCAGCTTGATACATAAAGTCTTCCCAGAGGAGAGTAACATACTCAACATTCTTCAGATTGTACATGGCCTACAAGATTTAAGCTCGTGATTCCCTGAGCCTATCAAGTCCTATTGATTTCCCAAAGATGCACCTGTTAATGACAGCAGCAAATGTCCTCCAAGGCTGGTGCATTTGATCAGTACATATTGCAGATAGCATTTCACAATTTCCAAAGTAGCCGAGCTCTTTGATAAATGAGACAAGATCATCTTAAGATGGTAGATCATCAAACTCTCGATTAGGTAGTCTGGGACAGATATGAAGGATCTCACGAAATACTTCAGTGTCAACTCGACACTTTTTCTTATCCAGCTTAAAGTTGTAAGCATCTATATTTCCAATCTTGTTGATGGCGTTTCAGAACTGATGCATGTAGATTTCAGGGACTTCAGCAGAGATTTGGAAAGCGGGATAACAAGGAGATAGCTTGAGAGCTTCCAATGTAACTTGATATGTTTCTTCTTTCTATGGCTTGGTGAAAGCAATTCTAGCATTGCATCTTTCAATCTTCAGCCTCTTCTCAGGAGAGCAAAAAAGAAAAAGGGGCGTTTTTGCAAACTTTCAGGGGTATTTGTTCAACTAGCATTCTTAACTTGAGAGTTAGTACTGTAGTTTCACTTTTGAGAACAAGTACTAACTCCATGTTGTACTGTTAGTTAGTGCTGTAGACATAGATCTTGCTTATCAGCTTTATTATTTTAGTGGTTTAAGATTTCCTTCGTTTTTAGGAGTAGTTTAAACCATTTTCCTTTACTGTCTTTAGGAGTAAGCTTATTTGAGCTTAATTTGCCTTTTACAAAATAACTTGTAAGAGTTTATCTGTTTTCGTTTTAGCTTTTTATCATTATAGGTCTAGTCTGTTGCTTATTCTTTATGTTATAGTGCTTATTTTGGATAGTTAACCTTCTGTTTTAGCTTATTTGCTTATTTCTTGTTTAATTGTGTTTTGTAAAGGCTAGCAGTACTAACCTTAAGCTAACATTACTAACTCAAAGCTAGTAGTACTAACTCCAAGTTAGTACTGGTAGTTAATACTGTTAGTACTGTTGTTAGTACTGTTGTGTTTATCTTGTTAATTTAGCTTAATTGCTTTTTGTATTTGCTTATTTAGAGTTAGTTTAGCTTATTTAATTTAATCGTAGTTTATTGAGCGTATTGGGTTTCCTTAGTGTAAAAGTCTTAAGCATTTTTGCCTTTTCTAGTTTTGATTCTTGTTCCAGTTTATGTTCTTTGTTTAATTTTTATGTGCATTTTCTTTCAGTATTAATTCCCAATCATTCATTGTTACATTCAAACACCAATCATCAATCGTCTTTCGATTTTCCATCTCTAGCCTCGTTGGGACATAACGACCCGGGAACACTCTATACTGCTTTCGGTTTCATTGATTTCGCGGATCCTGATCCTTTGTTGTTGTATTTATATTATATATAGATAGAAATTAGAGGGGTGAGTTCGCGCAAGTCAAATTTTGGCGCCGCTGCCGGGGAGGCTGTGAAACAGAATATCGCTACGTTTGACAATTTGTGAATATTTTCTTCTATAAAAATATAAAAAGTACAAAAATATTTTTCATTTTCTTTTATTAGTATAATTATCATAATATAAAAAAAAAGATAAAAAAAAAAATAATAATAAAAAAAAATAATAATAAAAAAAAAATACCAAAAATATAAAAACATTTTCCATAAAAAGAAAATAAAATCTGTAAAACTTGGTACAAATGTACCAATATATAATTATTCTCTCATCTGAGGTATTATCTATAACTTCGGTGCAACTTATTGGTTTCCCAACTCGAACAAAAGAGTCAAAAAACTTGCTTTTGGTCTCTAGATAGTGCGGCTCACATTGAAACGTTAAGCAAACTACAAAAGTGGTATAAGGAGGGGGTTCCTAGGAACGACGACCCGAAAGGGGGGGGAAAGAATTAAGCTACGCGCTATGCCATACTCCTCCGATTCACCTGTGCGTTTATCGTTTTGAGAGCTACCGTGAAGTAAGTAGATTATTTGGTAAAAGTTGTCTTATCTCATTGTCCGGTAAAATACATTGTGAATAAATCATTGAAAAAACCAAAAAAATTAGTGTAAATTTTCTTTTTATATCTCTATTTTAGTGCATGCGCACCCGTTGTAAAGCTCGTCTGTCTTCGACAACAAACAACCAACAACAAAGTTCCTCCGAATCTTGTTGAACCTCCTAAAGATAAGATGGCTGATAACCGAACTATGGCAGAATTGCTCCAGGCTCCCACCGAGGGATACGAGGACGCAATTAGAGATTGTTCTGAAATCGAAGCCAGCAAATTTTGGATCAAGCATGGGTTGCTAACTCTTTGTCTCAGAACAAGCAGTTTTCGGACATGACAACGAGGTCCCACATGCCCACATCCGTTACTTCATAAATCACCTCTACTTTAAGATATCCTAATGTCCCGACCACATCAATTAAGTTGATGCTTTTTCCTTTCTCTCTCGAGGGGGCAGCCCGGATATGGCTTGAGAAAGAACCCCCTCGATCATTCAGGACTGGGATGACCTCGTTGCTAAGTTCATAAATCAGTTTTTCCCACCTTCTAAAACGACAAATCTTCGGAACGAAATTACCAATTTCAAACAAAGATTTGATGAGTCATTTAGTGGGCTTGGGATCGATTCCAAAGATTCTTCTAGTCCGAGCCATGTCCTACAACCAGGTGATTCTCGGATACTTCAACCATCTTGATACATTTACAATGCACTTATAATGTTAATGATCAGATTCTTTGAAACTCCGCCGCAGGTGGTAACTTTTTTGCGGACATAAAGGCCCGCTGATTCTCAGCATCATCGAAAGCAAGTCCAAAGTTCGTAACTCCTGAAGCAAAGCCATTGTTGCTAAGGTGAGTACGAGCGCTTCCACCTCCGGAGTATCTCCCGATATTGCTGAATTGAAAGATATGGTTAGAGCTCTACTTCTCGACAAGCTGGACATTCCAGTTCCAGCTCCGCTCCCATAAATAGGTCGGTTGAGCAAGTGTGTTACCTGCGGTGGTGCCTACTCATATCGTAATTGTCCGGCTACCGATAGCAACAATTACCAAGATAACATCCAAGAATACGTCTCGCAAGCAGCCACAGCAAATTTCAACCAAGGAAATTCCGGTTACAGTCCGCCACCAATGACGAAACACTCAATAGACACCCGGTTTTCCTCATGCAACACAACAAAGCCAAGCCATACCAATTCAGACTCCATTGGAACCAAAATCCTAAAAACCGTGGGAATGGCTACAACCTCGGGTCAAATCCAACGACCCAGGTTCAACAACAAGCCCCTATGTGATCAACCCGGAGAGAGAGATGAGATAGAGATAGTATAGATCTTACAAGCTCTTCAAGCTTCGGGTGTGTCAAAAACGGATTTTGAAGCTATGTCAAGGTCCATTGATGCGGTTATGCAAACATGCTAAACCAAATGTCCAATATAACTGACTTGTGCACAAAAATCGTAATTCCAACAAGCTTCTACTTACGGGCTAGGGTTCTCTCGAGCAACACACATTGCTACCGAAATGGTGATGTGAAAGCAATCATCTATCCCGAAGCAAGGTGTTTCCTATAATGGACCTCAAAATTTCTTCTCCTCCTAAAAGAGAAGGTAAAGGAACCCGAGGGGACAAAGGTACGATGCAGATCCAAGCACACGAAAACATCCAAACCTCCAGTGGTCCAAACTAATGACCAAATGATGTAGCTCATTGTTGCTTCAAAGGGAATAAACGCCACCTTGCCTTATCCTTCATGGGCCAACAAAGAAAGCTCTGTGAAAAGACAATCTTTCTAGCTTCTAAATTTATGGAGATTTTTCGGAATCTCCCCATTCGGCTAGTTTTGCGGACGCTCTCCTAACTTGCCAAATTTGCACATAATGACATGGATAAGATGATTGGAGCTGACAAAAGAACGGTAAACGAGTATGTCGGCGGTTATCTTAAAAAGTTTCCCGAGAAACTTGGAGACCCGCAGATTTCTTATACCGTGTGATTTTCCGGAGATGAATGACATGCTTTGCCTTGCCGATCTCGGTGCAAGCATCATACTTTAATGCCTACTCTCCCTTGGAAAGAACTAAGTCTACCCAGCTTTGGGACAAAACCCGAATGTTTACTTTTGAACTTGCCGACCGAACGATTTCTACTCCCACCGGCATCGCCGAGGATGTTTTCGTAAAAGTTGGAACGTTCTTCTTTCTTGCCGATTTTGTGGTCGTTGATTACGTTACCGATCCTCGGGTTCCCCTAATCTTAGGAAGACCTTTCTTGAGGACGGCACGTGCCTTGATCGATGTTCACGGTGAACAAATGACCTTAGGCACTGAGGACCAATTCCGGACCTTCAAAGGTGGTGAGTACTAAGACTTTCTCCTAAAAATTTGCATTGAATCGGTTACCGAGTCGATGTTTTTGACATTACTTGTGAAGAATATGTTCTAGCAGTCACTTGAAATTTTGAAAGTGCAATCCCACTCATACTTCGGACCATATGAACAATTCTCGCTCTCCATCTTTCACTCCCTTCGGAGGAAGTGATTTTCTAATGGAAGAGGTTGACAAATTTCTTGAACATGATGATTCAATACCACCGGGTATTGAAGGCGTCTATGATTCTGAGGGAGATACTGCTTACCTTGAGGAATTATTAAGTGTGATCAATAATGACCCAAATCTCCCTTCGTCGCCAGTTTGTGAAATTAATGTGCCTGAAAAGGTCAAATCTTCATGTGAAGATCCTCCCGACCTTTACGAAAGACTTACACATCCCATCTTGAGTTGTCATTTTTGGTGGGTGATGATAAAATTACCGTAATAGTCGCTAAAAACTTAGAAAGATGAGATAAAAACCGCCCTAGAGCATGGTTTAGGAGTCACACAACATGCCTAGCTTGGAGATTCTTATGTATTTAGAGGAGAGATCCACTTTTTTGCACCCATTAAGATTTTGATGGAAGAAATGGCAAACCCGTAGTTCAACTATCAGATGAAGAGTGTTTACCCCAAAATTCCATGAGGTTATGTCTAAGCAAGGAGTTATCAAACTTGCTTGATGGCGGGTTATGTTCCCCATCTTGACAGTCCTGGGGTAAGTCGGGGTCAGTGTGTCCTTAGAAGGGAGGCAGTAACCGTGGTTAAATAAAGAAGAAAATGAGTGTGAATACACCAACTAGGTTGTTACGGGATTGGCGAGTTTGCATCGATTATCGTTAAACTCATGGAATGCAACTCGTAAATAGGACCATTTTCCCTTGTACCATTCAGGGATCAGTGCTTGAAAAGATTAGCCGGAAAGGGAGACTATTGCTTTTGTGGGACGGATTCTCGGGCGACGGTGTAGATCCCAATAGACCAACTTGATCAAGGAAGGGACTACCTTCAACCTGAACTTACGGGACATTTGCTATCGTTCTGCATGGCCTTTTGGGTTATGCAAATGCACCGGGCATGTTCCAAAGGTTGTTGGTTGCAATCTTTCTACGATATGATGAGAAAACCATGGAAAGTCTTCGATGGATGAATTTAGCAGTTTTTGGTGATTCTATCGCCGCCTGCCTTTCCCATTTAGAGCTAAAATGCTCCAAAAGGTGTGAAGACACCATTCTTGTGTTAATTGGAAAAAATGCCACTTTTTATGGTCAAAGAAGGAATAGTCCTTGGCCATTAAGATTTCTATGTCTGGATCGAGGTTGATAAATCAAAAGGTGATGTCAATTGCAAGAAATTGCCTCATCCCACTACCGTGAAGGGTATTCGCAGTTTTCTCGGTCACGCCGAATTCTACCGACGATTTATTCAAGAATTTTCCAAAATCGCCCGGCCTATGACCCACCTCCTTGAAAAAGAAACTCCGTTTATCTTCTCGAAGGAATGCAGATCAAGCGATTTGAAAACTCTTAGATGAATGTTAAACCCAGGCTCCAAGTCTAGTTGGCTCCGATTGGGGACTACCCTTTGAAATCACGTGTGATTGCAAGTGGATTTTGCTGTTGGGGCTCGTCATAGGGCCAACGTTAAGACCAATGCAAGTTCCAGCCATTACACTATCGCAGGCAAATCGATGACCGAGGCTCATGCCATTACACTACTAACGGAAAAAAGAATTACTTGCCGTAGTGTAGGCTTGCGAGAAATTCTGGCCTATCTTGTCCTTGTTAAAAAGCATAGTGTATACGAGCCCATTCGGCTCTCAAAGTACTTGCTGCTTGCTAAGCAGGATGCTAAGCCAAGATTGCTCCGGTGGATTTTGCTGCTCCAAGAATTTGATGTCGTTATCCGTGATAAAAAAGGAGCAGAAAATCTCGCCGCAGACCACCTTTCTAGACTTGAAAATCCCCATCAAAGTGAGCTCGAGAAAAAGGAAATTACGGAAACATTTCCTCTCGAGACACTTGGGATGGTTACCTTTCGTGGTGATGATAATGCCCCATGGTTTGCCGATTTTGCAAACTACCATGCGGGGAATTTTGTGATCAAAGGGATGTCGTCTCAGCAGAAAAGAAAGTTTTTCAAAGACGTCAAACACTACTTTTGGGACGACCCCTTTCTATTCAAGATCTGTGCTGACCAAGTAATTAGGCGTTGTGTTTCGGGGCAAGAAGCTTTTGACATTCTCAAAGCTTGCCACAGTGGACCCACCGGGGGACACTACGGTGCCAATTACACCGCTAAAAAGATCTTCGATTCAGGTTTCTATTGGCCCACGATCTACAAGGATGCCCACGACTTTGTCACCCGATGTGACATTTGTCAACGTCAAGGCAAAATTTCGCAACGTGATGAGATGCCACAAAACTCTATCCAAGTTTGCGAAATCTTTGACATGTGGGGCATTGATTTTATGGGGCCGTTCCCGTCTTCAAGAGGGAACAAATATATACTCGTGGCCGTTGATTATTTATCAAAATGGGTTGAAGCAAAAGCGCTCCCCACCAATGACGCCCGAGTTGTTTGCAAATTTCTTAAATCTCTCTTCGCCAGATTCGGTGCCCCTCGTGCAATCATAAGTGATCGCGGAACCCATTTTTGCAATGACCAATTTGCAAAGGTCATGCTTAAATACGGAGTCACTCATCGTCTCTCCACCGCGTATCATCCACAAACAAGTGGACAAGTTGAGGTATCCAATCGTGGTTTGAAACGAATTCTTGAAAGGACCGTGGGCGAAAATCGTGCCTCTTGGTCGGATAAATTAGATGACGCACTTTGGGCTTTCCGCACAGCTTACAAAACATCCATCGGGTGTACTCCATACAAGTTAGTGTACGGGAAGGCATGTCATCTTCCGATTGAGCTCGAGCACAAAGCTTACTGGGCCCTTAAGCATACAAAATTTGATATCAAAACCGCGGGTGATCACAGAAAAGTTCAACTCAATGAACTTAATGAACTTCGTGATCATGCCTATGAAAACTCTTTGATCTATAAAGAGAAAACAAAGAGAATCCATGACTCCAAGATCAAAAACCACGTTTTCAACGTCGGTGATCGAGTCCTCCTCTTTAACTCTAGATTAAAGATTTTCTCAGGCAAGCTTAAACTGGAGTGGACCATTCGCTGTAACCTAAGTTTTTCCATATGGCACTGTCGAGTTATCCCAAAACTCTGGGCCAAATTTCAAAGTGAATGGTCATCATTTGAAGTACTACTTTGGAGGGGACGTACCACAATTGGTAGTCCCGGATCTCCAGACGTTCCCCATGGACCAATAAATTGATCTCCAGAACATTCCCATGAGCCACTAAATTTTAAGTGACGGTCAAGCCATAGCGCACCTTAACACGCGGCTTTCGTGGGAGGCACCCCGATGCTTATCGGTAGTTTTGTGTAGTAATAGAATAAGTGTTTTTCTTGTTGTGTGTGGCTCGCTCTTCTGATTACCCGTGTTTCGTGTTTGTGTTGTTAATTGTCCAGGATTGCCCGGATTGTGAAGACTCTCGTGCTCTCAGTTTTGCCGTTCATTCACAAGAGTTTCACATCCTCAGCTTCATTTTGGGGGAATCCAGTATCCAAATTAATCGGTACTAACGTTTTATCTTTTGGACACACTGTCATAAAGGCCTTAGATTTACGTAGGTTCCCCTTTCAAATCTCGAGGCTATGTTTAGTTTCTAGGTTTGGGGGGGATCTTCGATTTGATTGTTGCCTGCAGCCATTTTTGTCACGTAATCCCGTTTTTACCATCAATTTTTTGCAAAAATACCAAAAAAATGAAAATATTTAAAAAATTTTCAAAAAATAAAAATAAGTGCTTTTGTCAAGTTTCGACTTTCTAAATGAGGTAGAATGAGAATAATTTTTGACTCGATCGGGCGTGTTGAGCCCTAGCTAGTTCCTCAATTGTAGGCTAAGCTTTCACGAATTCTATTGCTTCGAATTTTAATAAGGTGAAGAACAAGAAGTGATAGAGTTAAAAAATTAAGTTTATGATTGCTGAGCAAGATTCACTGTTCTAAAAACTTATCCATGAGTAACTGTGGTTTTTTCTCCCATTATATTTCTATTACACATAATCTTACGTACTCTTTTCTTTCACTAAGGTCCAATCGATGTTTTTAGAAAAAGCTTCAAATTTGTAACTTGATTCTTTAAAGCGAAGTTTTTCTGTTCTTAATAAATTGAAAGTTAAAATGCCAAAGAAGCATGAATGAAATATGAATGCAAAAATGCATGAATATTGAAATTACGCCAATGAAGCATGCATTTGAGTATATGGAGCAAGTAAAAGATGTGTCGTGATATCCCGCTCCGCTAACCGCGAGGTGGGGGTTCAAACTAAGACATCTTTACTTGGGATTTGGTGTTGTGTGTTGTGATATCTCACCAGGAAGCGAGGTCTAGGATGAGGGTTCAAAATAAGACACTCTATCCTTAGCCATATTAGGAAGAAGGTGTTGATGTGATTTCCCACTACGCTAGCAACGGGGTGGGTTTTCAAACTAAGAACACCGGTCGTTGGTTTGTGATAATATCCTACTGGAGCGATGGCCGGCATAGGTAGTGTTCAACTACGCACGCATTCATAGCTTTAAGAACTTTGATTATGATGATGAAGATGGTTGCAAAAAGTTTACAGTTAAATTTTCGTTCTTTAAAATATGTTACAATGGTCTAATAAGTTGTTATTTAAGTCATGATTCATCGTGAAATTGCGACTATGGGAAATAAGTTGATCTTGGTTGAGTTGAATGAGTACACACTATTTAAATCAATATATCCATGTTGGGAGTTAAAAGTTTCACAAGTCATAAGTATGGAGTGCTTAAATCATTTAGACTTTATTTTGACAATATCTTGTTTAATTGCTTGGTTTGGATCTAGTGAAAAATCGGGGACGATGAATTTATCCGTCAGGACATCCGTAGATTATTCTATGGGCGCTTCTCATTCTATGATCCCAGTGTTGATAAATAAAGGAAGTCAAATAGGTTGTTAAGAAAGAAAGAAGAAAATCCAAAAATATTAGGGATAGTTAGTGTACATATGAAAAATTGGTGAAAACGGGACTCGTCAAAGCTATTGATTCTTTAGTTCCCCTTGACAAACGCCTAGCTACTTTTCGAGGTTATTAGTCGAGGGGGATTAAGATTCTTGGTTTCTTGAGTGTTTACTTCATAACATTGCTGAGGGACACGACAATACCTTAGTATGGGGGATTTTGGTATGTGCTTAATTACACATACCATTTTCCATTAAAAACGGACTTAAAAGACTAAAAACGTACCAAAAATACATTGTATTTGTATGTTTGCATTTGTATTGTGCAGGAAACGGATATTCAAAAAGAAAGCCAAAAACCCAAACCAAGCACGGGATGGAAAAGCCAAAGTCAGTCAAAGTCAAAAGTCAGTCTCATGAAAAAAATACAACTTGAGGGACTAAAACTGCCAAACCTCAAGTTGTATTACAAAAGTAAAAGACAAGGGTCGAAATTGCAAAACGGGCAAAGTTTGCAATGAAGTTATATAACTTGAGGGGACCAAAGCTGCCAACCTACCCAAACTCCATTCTTCCCGCCCAAAACAAAACCCAGGTACAGAGTAGGGATGTCTTCCCATACTTCTTCCCTGCAAAACACTCAACACCCTAGATAAATCATTTCAACCACTCCTCTACCCCCCCAGCTGTATAAGTGCCATGTTGGCAATCCCTCACCATTCCCAAGTATTTTCGATGGCTGAGATTGACTCCAAGAAGCACAAAAAATTGAAGGCTGATTTGTTTTAGAATCACCTCACACAACAAGCACACTTAGTTTTTGTCTCTACAAAGAAACACAGAAGACACAAGAGAAAGAAGTCCAAGAGAAGAAGACTTCGACTATAAATAGAGTCTTTTGTAAACTTTGAAAAAAAACGAGTTAGTTTTAATTTTTAATATAACTTAGCTTATTTTCAGTTCTTGTAAAACATCATTTCTACAGCGTTTTACCTTTAGCTTTGTAATCACTTTCACGTTTTTTTATGCAACTTGGAAGTTCTTAAATCATTTACAATTCCAAGTGTTAAGTTTCTTCATTGCTGCTGTTTTGGTGTTCAAAAAAGCTCTCGACTGTTTATTTCATTAAACCTCTTAATTTCAGTAAAACTTAAAAAGCTACATAAGCAAGAGAAAATCACAAAATCAACTCTCAAATTATTACCAAACTTATTTTATGGATGATAAGCCAGTTCTGGATGGGCTTATGGACACTACTAGCTTGTTTTATGCAAGCTAGAGCTTGTAGATTCTTGGTTTAGCCCTGTTTTGAGCAAGGGTGTTGTAAGCTTATTTTCCTTTTCAAAGTATTTTCAATAGTGTATCAGTTTGTAGCTTTTTAGCTTATTTGCCATTGTAGTTTATTCTAGTTGCTCATTCTTATTACTGAGTGCTTATTAGGGTTAGTTAAATATCTGTTTTAGCTTATTTGCTTATTTCTTGCTTCATTGAACTAACAGTACTAACCTTAAGCTACCAGTACTAACTTAAAGCTAGCAGTACTAACTCCAAGTTAGTACTGTTAGTTAAAACTGTTAGTACTGTTGTTAGTACTGCTGAGTTTTTCTTGCTTAATTTAGCTTATTTGCTTTTTGAAATAGCTTATTTAGAGTTATTTTAGCTTATTTAATTTGTATTAAGTTTGTTTGAGCTTATTTGTGTCTTAGTATAAAAGTTTTAAGTGTTTTTACCATTCCTAGCTTCTATTCTTATTCCAGCTTATTTTCTTTGCTTATTTTTATGTGCATTTGCTTATTAGGTTTAGTGCCCAATCTTAATCACATCCTTGTTATATTCAAACATCGATTATCAATTCGTCTTTCGATTCTCAATTCAAGCCTCGTTGGGACATAACGACCCGGAGACACCCTATACTGCTTCCGGTTTAATTGGCCTCGCGGATTCTGATCCTTGTTGTGTGCTTGTATTTATTGGTATATAAATAGGGGTGGGAAGAAGCGAGTCAATATCATTCTTAACAACCATTACATTGAGCTTAAACATACCATTCACGGCATATCCCTTACCAACATACATTTGATTCTTAGACAAAACAAACTTATCAGACTAAAAAACAAGATGAAAACTAAATTGTTCAACAGCCACCGGACACAAGATTCTCGCGATATCACCAGAACATACAAGACATTAGTCTAACTTGAGGTTTTCTCGGTTGTCGCATTTTTGAATAAATTCTCCTTCGCCATTGAAATCAGATGTTGTAGAGTTGCCAATGTACAATCTTTTCTCCATTTTCAATACCGCTTCTGAAAGAGTGAAAGAAGAGTGAAACATACTCTTGTCAGCACACACATGACGGATTTCCCCAGTATTAACCCACCAACCACTGTTGTTAGAAACCTACCAGGTTAACTTTAGAGATCATGGCAATGACGTATCAGACACCATAGCAATCATGTCCACATTATCATTCACCATATTAGCCTGGCGTGGATTCACCCGCTTCGGCATCTTGCAATTAGCAGCATGGTGACCTGGCTGGTCACAGTTGTAGCAAGTCCCCTAGAACTTCTGCTTCATAATTCCAGCTTTAGGAGCAAGGTACCCAGCCTTCCCTTTGCTCTTCTTGTAATTCTTCTTTTTGCCTTTTCCTTATTTCCCTTGGAGTTGAACCTTGAAGATGACCCAGCATGCTCAACCATATTAGCCTTGGTAGAATTAGGTGTATAAGTGTCTTTCTGAGCCATCTTGTTGTCCTCTTCAATACGAAGACGAACAACCAAGTCTTCAACACTCATCTCCTTTCGCTTATGCTTTAAGTAGTTTTTAAAATCTGCCCATCTTGGATGTAACTTTTCAATAATAGCAGCAGCTTGAAAGTTTCACTCAGAGTCATTCCTTCAGCATGAATATCGTGTAGCAAAACTTGCAGATCTTGAACCTGACTGACCACGCTCTTTGAATCAACCATCTTGTAATCCAAAAACCGAGCTACACGAATTCTTGTACCTAGCAATCTCTGTCTTGTACTTTGCGTCCAATGACTCCCATAATTCTTTGGCAGTCGTGGTCTTGCAGTACACGTTATACAAAGGATCTATCAAACCATTCAGAACATAATTGTGACACAAGAAGTCTGAATGTTTCCATGCTTCCACAGCTTGCACAGCCTGTGCATTAGAGGATTGACCTTCGGCAGGAGGTTCAACCTGAGTGCAGTTTTCTTGTCAAAACCGCGCAAGGCCTAAGGGTGGTGAGAATAGAAGTAACATCTTCTGTGCCACCTCTTAAAATTCTGACCATACTAATTTTTCTGGTTTCCAGCATATTAGCCACTAGCGTTGGTAACCCGGCTCACCGGTTTTGTTCACAACAGTTTGGAGAGTTTTGAGCTGTTTAGTCATTCTAAATATCAACACAAACAGTTAAACAAACTGTAATCACTCGGTATCCGCTTGTACCGGATCTGCTTCAAAGAAACTCAGTCTTGGTTTCAATGAATAAAATAGACCAGTTTATATTAAATCAAGCGTGGTTTTAAATACCAAACTGAATCGAAAAATTACTATCGATCTATAAAACTTGCAATTAAATCTGTTTTGTAAAACTGATTTCCAACGAAACTCTATCTAGGTTTCGACAGAAATAATTTATAAGAAAACTTGTTAACAATATTATATCAAAATTAAAAGCGTTTTTAATTATGTGTAAACAGATTCTGTTTTAAGACTGTTGGAAAACTTGTAAATGGAGCTTATCTCTCTTGTGTGTTTTTTTCTTGTGTTGTGGTCGTCTATTGGAATAGTTGAGATTGCCATCTATTTATACACATTCATATGCATATGGTGTAATGGTGCAATCAATGTCAATTAATGCCTTAATAATGATTCATTAATTTTCTGTTATAAACCTTTGAGTCAAATAATAACCGCCAATTAAATTGTCAATTAATGACCCATTAATTTACAGTTATAAACCTTTGAAACAAATAATAACAGCCAATTCAATTGTCAATTAAGGACACATTAATTTGCAGTTACCAAACGAGCTCGTAACTGACATTTAACCATTTTCCTCCATTCCAACTTTCCTTCTTTGAGACTCGATATCTCATTCACACTAACTCTGTTTTGGACATATACTGGCTCGACCTGGCCTTACATTTAATAATTATATTTACTAATAATTATCTATGTCCAAAGTTAGTGAAAACACATTTTCCACTAAAATTTTCCAACACATGCCACTTGCTGATACAGTGACGGGTTCCCGGAAAAACATTTGCGACTGCAGCTTGTACAGATTTCTCGGCATCAGTGATTATAGAGACTGGAGCTCGATCACCCATGGCAGCAAGAAACGTCTTGAAAAGCCATGTAAATGTACACTCGGATTCATCAAGAGGCAATGCACAACCAAATGGAATTGTTTAACCATGATGGTTGATCCCTGTGAAAGGAGCAAATGGCACTTTATAATGTTTCACTCTATACATTGTATCGAGTGTAACAGCATCACTAAAATGACTATAAGCGGTTCTTGACCTAGCATCAGCCCAAAACACATTAGCCATACGGTTATCATCATCTAACTGTATAGCATAGTAAAAACCCGGGTTCTCAGCCTGCATTTTCCTGAAGTAATCTAGAAGATTCTGAGCATCTCTTCCTAATGATCTTTTACTAGTAGCATGCCTAACGGAATTATGAACTGAATCTGAAATCTGGGCCCCACGGTTTGATTCCATAGAAGCGCTCCTAGACAGATACATAGCACCATTAGGGACAACTCCTGCCGTTGGGTAACTTTCGGGTGCGTTTTTGGTAGCACCCGATAGTTGTCGTTTTTGTCGATGGTGATTCACCTTACGAGCATTTGTGAGCGGGTGATTATGATCCTTCATGAATTTTGTCACAATCCAGTTATTTTGACTGTTTGACTCGATCCTGAGCATTGCATTGCAACCATCTCCTGATGGTGCACACACAAAGTCAAGCCTACCAACAGTTGCATCCGATGTGGACTGGGTACTTTGATTGACACGTGTCGTGAACCCGACACGTTTAGCATACTCGTTGTAGAAAGTCTTGGCAGCATCTGCATAGTCAAATTCTAAACCCAGGTGTGGCTTTGTTTCCATATTTTTATCATGAGGAGTGGTTATTCCGGCGGGGTCAGATCCACTGTTAATATCATCAAAACGATCAAAGGCAATGCCATGTTGCCCCATGATCTCCTCTTCCACACTCATCAGTCCAACATCCATGCCAAAGCACTTGTATGAATGTTTAATTAATCTTCCACTATGTTTTTGCATCTTTCCAGAAATGAAAATTTTATGAACGCCTTTGTCTTTGTAGGGTTTTATAATCTAATTAGCCATATTAATTATCACTAGTACGCAGCGGAATAAATGATCACGTGTGGAACATAATAATTAACAAGATAGAAAACATGTACCTTTTAGCACGAAATGATACACCGTTTAAAGGTAACCGTAAACACCGTCTTCTATATACGCGTGTGTATAATACAACGCGAAACCACCAAGAATCAAAGTATGATTCCTCTAAGCTTCTACACACTATATGTTCTTAGCAAACGACGAGGTATGCTAGTACTAGTAGTGTATAACAAACGTTCTTATTCGTCTCTTGAATCTATCAACTTACGAACAATAATCACCAAAAGTGATGATCGAATCACCAACCGAAAATTTAAAGTTGTTCGTAGGTTTGGGATTGATCGAATGAAGCAAACCTCACAACCTGAAACTAATTTTGGGCCGGTCAACAAAAGAATCACAAGAACAGTAGTCGACCTTTTGTTTTAGTATTTTCAAGTTATATATAAACTCATGAAACATAAACCATATATATACACTTTGTATCCTAATCCTTGTGGGATTCTATTTCTTGCCGACTAAGGATACAAAAAATGAACCAACCCTCTAAACTTCGGTTTATAAATAATTAGTCCCTCACGTTTAACTAATTATTTAATACTCGTTAACTTTTAACGATCGTTTGTTATACATTTAATATATATTACATTAATATATTTACTCGTCATTTAACATATAAACGTGTGCGTCCTCTTAGGCTCGAAAATATTTCCGGACATATATTAATCATATATGGTCATAATCCAACAAAATATGTATAGCGTTTATATTCTCTTTATTAGGTTTATATAGTTTTCTAATAGAATTAGTTATCTTGTTTATCAAGATTACGTTACCCTATAAACCCTATACTTTTGGGTAGTGGCACAAGTTGGGTAAGTTTATCGTGTTACGGGTGTATCAATAATAACCAAAACTTTTATAAAATAAGTCAT
>BQNB010033340.1:29378-52420 GCA_026074375.1 Tanacetum coccineum
CACAAAATCAAGAAGACACATATCATGAACACCATCAAACATAGATTTCTTACAAGTAGCACAAATAGGTTCAAAATTCGCATTTAACAGAGAATGCTTAACATCAATATCATGAATAGGTTCAACAATACGATTCTTTTTATTAACTTTTCTGGGTTGGACTTCTACTTTATTTTTCATGTTCCTACTTGGTGTTTGCGAGATTCTATCATTCTTTTTATTGCCTATAGGCTTTGATCCTCAGTCACTAGTAGAACACTTCAATCCTGTAGGAAACAACACAGGTGTGTTAGAATCTGATGTTTTAGATGACTCTACCTGTTTAACGTTGCTTGAGGATGTGAGAGGTCCAACAAACCTAACTTTCTTGGCCTTGTTTTTGGGTGTGACAACAACCTTTTTCTCATTAAGTTTAATCGCATTAGGGCATGTATCTCGAACATATACAAGTAACTCCTGAATTTGTTGGGCATGCTTATAGGCAAAGTCTAACTCTTTATCTAAAGGTTGTTTTGCTTTAGCTTGTTTGACTATTCCCTGAAGAATATTAGCTTGTTCCTGAGTGTACTTAAGGTAATCTATGTGAGCTTCCCTATTTTGCAATAACCTAGGAGCCAAAGGTTCTAAGTCTAGCTTGAACATTCCTGGAACAATAGTGTTGGCAGATGGTATTTGTGCAACAATATCAACAATTTCTTTTCCTTTTACTTTTCGTAAATCATTTATCAATGACGTTCTCACAAAAACCTTATCTTGAATTTGAGCTTTTAAATCATCATTTTCAGCATATTTTAAGTTCAGTTTATACATTATAGAGTCACTCTGTTCTTTAGTACGAACACGTGTCTTTTTTTTGAAATATCTCTTTAGACACGCGTTTAGAAAATATAGCTTTTTAAAATCTATATAGAATTTAAATTTATGGTGTTAAAAAATTTATAAAAAACTCATAATTAAGGTTATATAATTCCCTTTATAAGAAGGTTTTAAAAACCTCATTTTTGGGTAGGTTTAATAGTTCCAAGAGAGAGTTTTTGCATATAGGAAGTATGGCATAAGGTTAATACTGCACCAAGATTGGCCATTGCATTGCAGAGAGAAGCTTTTAAGTTGCATGAATATGGAAACTTCCAGGGTCTCTAAGTTTTGGGCGAACTTTTCTTTGAATCATTGCTGAGCTTTTCATCGCTTAAGAAAAGTAGCAAAAAATTTTTTGTTCGATCTTGTTCTTGTTGCTAATGATATCTTTAAGAAAATTTGCCATAGTTTATGCATTTCGGCTAAGAGACCCGACAAATACTTTAATTAGGACAACACGATTATATCTAGGGATTTCCGGATTGAGCTTCCATTTTTTCTTTTCTTAGGCGTTGAGGATATGGAATTTTTGGTTTGTAAGGTTTTGGTGTTTGAGTTTCTTTAGTTGGTTGAGGTTTTGGTTGTGGTGTATTTATGGGTGAATCATAAGTTTTACCACTTCGTGTAAATACATCATTTACATGCTCATTACAAGATTGTGGTGGTTGATAGGCTTTAGAGTTGTTTCCTTATGGGTTTGGTTGAGTATTGCTAGGAAGTGATCCAGAATCGACCATTGATAGATTTCAGCAAGTCTGTTAAACTTTAGTTTCAAGGTTTTAGATTTGAAGCTGATAATTTTTGGCACATAAACTTTGTTTTAGCCTGAGCTTTGAGATCCCATAAATGTTGTTTCTTTGACAAAAGCATTTGTTGATTGTTGAGCTTTCATGAAATCATTAAATTGTCTTTGAAGATCATAGGGTTTGTCATCAGTGTTTGATCGATAGTTTTCACGATTGTAATCATTCCTTCCACTTGAACGCCAATTATCGTGATTTGAGTCACGGTCACGGTAATCATTGTAAAAATGTGTCTTACGGAAGGTTTGCATGAATTTTGCTTCCTCTTCCCTAGATATGGGAAGGTCATCGTCATTTTCTTCGAGAGTTGATTGTTTTGATTGTGATTGGAGTTCTTTATACTGAGCATCCATCTTTGTGGTCATAACATCCATTCGAGCCATAATTCTTTTAGTATCAGTTTTACTGGGGCCTTCATCAGCAAAAGCGACAGTTCATTTAATCGGTTTTGATTTCTGATTTTTAGCCCAATCGAGCTTGAGTAAGACTTTATCCTCTAGGAGTTGATAAGCTTGATTCGGAGTTTTGTAAAGAAATATACCACCGGCTGCAGCATTGAGAACTTCTTGGGTAGTTTCGCTGAGGCCGTGATAAAAGATTTTGATTATTCCACCTTTAGAGAGATTGTGTCCATGGCAATTTCTGAGCATTTCCTTCATGCGTAACCAAGCATCAGTTAAAGTTTCGCCTTCATGCTGGGAAAAGGCTCTAATTTCTCCTAAGAGTCGATCGAATAAGGCTGGGGGAAAAATCGGCTAATAAAAGTGGTGCGAAGTTCGTTCCAATTTTTGATTGTTCCTTCTGAAAGTTCGTCTAACCAAGTTTTTGCATCTCCAGTGAGCGATAAGGGAAACATCATTAAGCGAACAGCTTCATTTTCGGTATCTCGATATTTGAACATGTCACAAATTCTGAGGAATTCGTGAACGTGTTTGTGAGGATCCGTTTTAATTCTACCATCAAATTGGTTTCCTTTGACAAGGGTCAAGTGGTTACCTTTAATAGCAAATTCATTTGCGGTTGCAGGAAGAGTGATTGCGGAACCGGGAGTTGGAGCAACAACACGGTCGGCAGCCCACATGGGTTGATCATCCATTATATTTTGGTTTAGAAGTTCAACAAAGTGTCAAAAATAGTTGTTGTCGGAAATTGGCGGGTAAACAATTCTAGGGTGTTGAGGCAGGTTGTTTCTTTGTTCAAATGGGACTCTTTTGTTTTTTAGCGAAGTCTTCGATTAAGAGTTCGTTTTGTTTCAGGTAGTGGTTCAACAAGTTCGGAATTGGAAGCACGTGTATGCATCCAAGGAAAGTAATTATTTTTTATTCAGGGTCAGTTTGCCAGAAAACTGTACGGCGATTTGAAAAGAAGGGGTTGGGGTAAAATAATTTTCCAGAATTACTTAGAACAACTTTGAAATCCCCGGAAACGGCGCCAAAAACATTGATGTGTTTCAAAAGCTTTAAATTTATAAGACCGATTTCTCCAATTAATACTATTAGGGAAACACATGGGTAAAAGTATAACCCCCATTTATAGTATAGATTTTAAGGTAAGACCAGGTCGATCCACAGGGATTTGCGTAGTGTTCGAGTAAGTAGAAAATAGATTTTAACAGTTGCAAAAAATAATATTTGATTAACCTAATAATAATGAAAATGACTACTCGGATAGTTGAGAATAACTTATAAGTGATAGTAATGATTATGACCCGAAAGGTGGAGCATATTAATTCATAAAAAGGATTTTCTTGTCCAAATAAACATTTTATATACGTTAAATCATGTAACTACAGACTTATTATTACTTCGACTACGTTCTCACGAACAGAATCAATGAGTCAGCACAAGGAATACGGCATAACCATTGTTAATCTATTACGCGTAACACATTACGTTGAAAGAAGATTACTCATCCTAGTCATCATTACGGAATAACATCGACGTTTGAGTTACGCATGTTGGGAATTATAGTATCCAGACTTACTACTGTTAGTATTAGATAGTTAGTACTGCCAGTACATGTGTTAGTACTGGTAGTAGAGTTAGTACTGTTAGTAGTAGAGTTAGTACTGCTAGTAGTAAGTTAGTACTGCTAGCATTATTAGTTAGTTAGAGGATAACCATGAGTTATTTTAGGAAGAGATATGTATTATCTCTTCAAACGTTTTGTAAGCCCATTAGGGTTTCCTTAGTATATAAAAGGAACCTTACGACAATAGTTAGATATATAGTTTTCATAAGCATTTCATAGTTAGTAATTTGTAACCTAGCAGATTAATAATAATCAAATTTCTGTTTTATTCATTGTTCTTCTTAGCATTATAAGTTAGTTTCCGCATAACTTATATTGTTCATAGTCATTGTTTCTCTTGTTGTTAGTTTGGATCTATTCAGATTGACTACCACCCTTAACAGGCTAGAAAGATCTATTTAGATTGAGATCTACAAGTGGTATCAGAGCTTGTAGAGAAACTCTGAGTAAGAAGAACCAAAACACAACAGTTATAAACCTTTCAGATCTATTCAAATGGCAGGATCAGATGATGAAAATCCTCCACCACCACCACCAACATCAACACCACAAGCCCCTCATACTTTGTCAACCATCAAACTCCCTATTCTGAAGAAAGGTGAGTATGACATATGGGCCATGAAAATGGAACATTACTTGAGCCATACAGACTATCCTATATGGGAAGTCTTTTAAAAAGGAAATGGTCCTGTAAGTGTCTCAACAGATACAAATGGAGTAATAAAGGTTTTTCCTCCTAAAACTGCTAAAGAAATCTTAGCAAGAGAGAGAGAAAGAAAAGCAAGGACCACCTTGCTTATGGCTTTACCAGAAGACCATTTAGCAAAATTTCACAAGATGACTGATGCTAAAGAGATGTGGGAAGCTATCAAACCCAGATTTGGTGGCAATGATAAATCTAAGAAGATGCAGAAATACATTCTAAAGCAACAGTTTGAAGGCTTTTCTGTATCCAACTCAGAAGGATTGCACAAAGGTTATGACAGGTTTTCAAGGTAATCGTGAGTCAACTTGAGATTCATGGTGCAGGTGTATCAACTGAAGATGCAAATCAAAAGTTCCTCAGGTCTTTACCTTCATCATGGTCCCAAGTATCCTTAGTTATGAGAACTAAGCCAGGAGTAGACAGTCTTAGTTTTGATGATCTCTATAATAATCTTAGAGTCTTTGAGTCTGATGTTAAAGGCTCTACTGGATCATCCTCAAGTACACAAAATGTTGCTTTTGTTTCTTCTGAAAGTACTAACAGTACTAATGATGTTAGTACTGCTGCTTCTACTTCTTCTGGCTATAACCCACAAAGAAACTCATCATCATACACTGATGAAGTAATGTACTTATTCTTTGCTAATTAATCCAGTGGTCCACAATTGGATCATGAGGATCTTGAACAGGTTGATGAGTTTGATCTAGAAGAAATGGATTTAAAATGGCAGGTGGCCATGATTTCCATGAGATTGAAGAAGTTTTACAAAAAGACAAGGAGAAAGCTGCAGTTTGATGCCAAGGAACCAGTTGGCTTTGACAAAACTAAAGTCGAATGCTTCAATTGTTACAAGACATGGCATTTTGCTAGAGAGTGCATATCAAAAGGGAATCAAGATTTTAGGTGAAGAGATGCAGGTAAAACTAGGAATAAAGACAATGGGAGGAGACCTGGAAAACATGAAGAACCTAAAGCCTTGATAACTCTTGATGGGGAAGGTGTTGATTGGACCAGTCATTCAGAAGATGAGCAAGAGAACTTTGCTTTGATGGCTTATAGCAAATGCAGGCCATACACTAAGTAAAATCTTGTTCAAAAGAATGTGTGCAATCATATGCTAATCTTAAAAAACTATATTATCAACAGAGGGAACAACTTGGTGATGCTAGTATAGATATTCAAGCTTATACACTAGCTTTAAAAAAGGTAGAAGCTCAATTAGTCTGTCATCAGAAAAATTAACTTGCTTATGAAGAAAAAATTAGGTTTATGGAAATTGATTTAGATGATAAAACTGATGTGTTCATATATCATAAGAAACTATTAGCAAAAGCTGTAAAAGAAAAAGAAGAACTAAAAACCAAACTAGAAAAATGGCAAAATTCTTCTAAAGGTCTTAATAAACTGCTAAATAGTCAGATGAGTGCTAAGGACAAAACTAGGCTTGGGTATAGAGATCAAATACATGGAATGAATAATGAAAATGATGTTCTTGAGAGTGTGTTTGAGAGTAGGTCTAGAGATACAGACGATAGTCCTGTGTATGATAGATTTGCAAAATTTAAAGGAATGCATGCAGTTCCCCCTCTAATGATAGGGAATTTCATGCCTCCTAAATCTGATTTTGGAATAGATGAGTCAAAGTTTACATATGGTCCAAACCAGTTTAAAACTAGTAAATCCGATGCTAAAACCAGCGATTTTGACTCTTGTGAAGCAAATTCTAGTATAGAAACACTTGAATCTGTGCCTAAACCAGTTATAAATGAACCTAAAGTTGTAAGTGAACCTAGAGTCTGGTCTGATGCTCCTATCATTGAGGAGTATGAGTCAGACAGTGATAATGAATATGTGATTACACCTTCAAAAGAACAGAAAAAACCTAGTTATGCTTTTGTTAATACTGTTGAGCATGTAAAAACTCCTAGGGAAACTGTTAAAGAACAAAACACATATAGTCAGAGTCCTAAAGTTGATCAGAGAAACTGGAATGGGTTAAAGTATAAAACACCAAGTTTAGGATATGGGCTTACTAGAAAGGCATGTTTTGTATGTGGAAGTTTAGGCCATCTTATTAGAGACTATGATTTTCTCAAGAAAAGAATGGCTAAACAGGTTGAATTGAACAAAAAAACTGGTAAGGGTACTGGTCACAGGGAAAGTAGACCAGTATAGAACAATGACCAAAGACTGAATCACCAAAATCAATTTGTTCCTACAGTAATTCTAACTCGAACTGGCAGATTTACAGTTAATCTTGCTAGGCAAGTTAACACTGCTGGATGCAAAATGAAGGTGACATGATCAAGAAACTCATCTTATAAGACTCATTCACCAATCAGAAGGCCATTTAATAGAACAACAATACCCAAAACTACTTTTACAAAGCAAAAAGTTAATACTGCCGGGGTTAATACAGTTAGTGTTGTTGGGGGCAATAGGGAAACTGCTGTTAAGGCCTCGGCAGGTTATAATTGGAGATCCAAAAGGCATTACTGGGAAAGAGTCTCCAAATATAATAGTGGATCAATGACTAGCAAAAGTGTAGATGTTAAAGATCCACAAGGCAGACTCAAGTCAGCAATGGCTTGGGTCCCTAAGAGAAACTAATCTCTCTTATTTAATGTGCAGGATAATCTACACAAAGCTTTAAAGGACAAAGGGATTGTTGTTTGAGTAGTGGATGTTCCCAAGATACATAAAGATGGGGAAAACAAATCCTACCTTGTTGAATATCAAGAATTTAATGGTGGCTCTGTTGCTTTTGGATGGAGTGAAGGGAAAATAACGGGCAAAGGTAGAAAGAATGATAGAACTGAAAAAAAGAGTAGATAGTTTGAGGATGTGTACTTTAGGTGAAAGAATTTAAAGCATTTATAATCTCTTTTTTCTGTGTCACATAATGTGTGACAAATAAGATCAAGGTACTCTTCACAGACACAAGTATGAAGTATTGTGTTGTCTCCTAACTTTAAGTTGTGATGAAAATCAAGTACTACTTAGTAGTCACAACTAGACAAAAACAACATGTAACGAATTTAACAACTAGAGAACAATAATGCTCCTTCTAGAGGTTATAGCTTGTTTAATTGCAAAAGCGCCACAGACTTGATGAATCATAACAAATAGCATAGGACGGTTGTGGTCATAAGTTAACTTTAAGAAACTTAAATAAAAACTTGTGAAGAGGAAATACTTGTAAGAGGTTAGAATTACCCTCAAATATTGTCATAATGACAAACACATGTGTTTGACTTGACAGAAAGGAAAAGACATCACAAGGCCTATGTAAGGACAAATTAGTGAGCTCTATCAGGTTCAAACCCTTTAGATTTTATATACATGATCTTATTGGACCCACATCTATAAGGAGATAAAAAACCTAGGGAATTTATTGCCTAGTTATCACGGATGGATGATTAGAAAAACTGGTTTAGTTGTGGTTTTCTTTTGAGAAACTGAAGGATGGAATAGTGGAATCATAAGGACTTTTAAGACAAAGATGAGAAGGTGTGCAATTAAATCAAAAGAAGTTAAGACTATTAGATGTGATAATGGAAAAACTAAACGAGGTTCAAAAAATAGGGAATATGATTAAATTTCTGTAGGTAAAAAAGGATCAAGAGGGAATACATACAATGCCAGAAAAACGCTACAACAAAATGGAGTTGCTGAGAGAAAGAACATGAACCTGATTGAGGCTGATAGGAATATGCTAGCAAATTCATTTTTACCTAGCTAAACTTTTGGGCTGATGCAGTTAGTATTGCTTGTTTATGTCCTTTATAGGGTATTAGTGACCCAAGCCTGATAATACAAGACACTTGATGAACTTTTAACTAGTAAGGATACCAATTTAAGTTATATGAGACCTTTGGGCGCCATGTGACCATGATTGAATCCATTTGACCAACTGGGGCAAGTTTGTTGGGAAGTCTGATGAAGGTTTTTAGGTGGGTATTCTTAAAGATAGCAAGGCTTTTAGGGTTGTATAATTAGAAACCAGAAGGGTTGAGAGATCCTGCATATAACTTTCTAGAGAATAAACTAATGTTGCATGGAATGGAAAGGACCTACATGCTGTTTGATCTTGATTTTTTAACTAATTCAATGAATTATCAGCATGTATCTCTAAAAAATAAAGCTAACAAAACTGTAGGTCCAAAAGAAGCTAATACTAGTACATGTATAAAAGATGATATTGATGCAGGAAACTTTAAAAGGGAAGCTAAATCTGTTCAAGAATACTTTGTACTGCCAGTATGGTCTTCTTTTACTTCAACTGTCAAGAGCTCAGAAGCAAATAATGGAGGTGAAAAGCCAAAGGGGGATACTGGTTCAAAGACAAACGAGGAGCCAGTTGATCAGGAATATCAAGCCTTTCTGGAAGAGCTTGCAAGGCTTAAAAGATAAGAAAAGGAGGCTGATGATTATGCAGCTGAAGCTCTTAGAAAGAAGTTTGCTCAAAGTACTAAGGATTTGCTTCTTTAAGCAGGAGCTGCTTGAACTAGCAGTACTCACACTGTTAATACTCTTATCACACTAGTTCATATTGCCAGCCCTTCAGGGTAGACTAGTAGCCCAGAGACATAGATAAGAAGAAGGGATATATTATGATGAGGTTTTTGCTCCTGTAGCTAGGATTGAAGCCATCAGGATATTTTTAGCCTTTGCATCTTATATGGGCTTTTTTTGTCTATCAGATGGATGTCAAGAGTACCTTCTTGTATGGCACCATAGAGGAGGAAGTTTATGTTAAACAGCTTCCTGGCTTTGAAGATCCTTAATTCCCATACAAGGTCTATAAAGTTAAGAAGGCTTTGTATGGGTTACACCAAGCTCCCAGGGCCTGGTATGCTACTCTGTCTACTTTCTTGTTGAAGAATAGCTATAGAAGAGGAACCATTGACAAGACCCTGTTCATAAAGAAGGACAAGGATGATATCATGCTGGTGCAGGTCTATGTGGATGATATTATCTTTGGTTCAACAAAGAAGTCTTGGTGTGATGAGTTTGAAGTCCTAATGAAGAGCCAATTCCAGATAAGTTCTATGGGAGAGCTCACCTTCTTTCTTGGATTACAGGTCAAGCAGAAAGAAGATAGCTTATTTATCAGTTAGGATAAATATGTGGCAGAGATTTTAAAGAAGTTTGATTTTGTAAATGTCAAGACTGCCAACACTTCCATTGAGACACAAAGGCCATTGGTGAAGGATGAAGAAGCCGCATATGTGAATGTACATCATTACGAATCTATGATTGGATCTTTAATGTATTTGACTGCTTTTAGACCTGATATTATGTTTGCAGTGTGTGCTTGTTCAAGATTTCAGGTAACTCCAAAGACTTCACATCTCAATGCAGTAAAGAGGATCTTTATGTATCTCAAAGGTAAGCTAAAATTAGGCCTTTGGTATCCTAGAGAGTCATCATTTGACCTGGAAGCCTTTTCAAACAGTGACTATGCTGGTGCTAACCTTGACAGGAAATCCATAACAGGAGGTTGTCAATTTCTTGGTAAAAGGTTAATCTTATGGCAGTGCAAGAAGCAGACCATTGTGGCCACTTCTACTACTGAAGCAGAGTATGTTGCTGCTGCTAACTGATGTGGACAAGTCTTGTAGATTCTAACTAGATGCTGGATTATGGGTTGAATTTCATTAATACAAAGATATATATTGACAATGAAAGTACTATCTGCATTGTCAAGAATCCAGTCTATCACTCCAAGACTAAGCACATTGAAATAAGGTATCACTTCATTAGAGATTCTTATGAGAAGAAGATCATTCAAGTGCTCAAGATTCACACTGACAAGAATGCAGCTGATTTGTTAACAAAGGCCTTCGATGGTCCAAGATTAAATTTTCTAGTTATCAACATTAGAATGATGAATTTGTAGCTGCATAAAGTTAGGGGAGGCTCCAGGAGTTCATGTAGTCAGCATTGGAATACTCAACCTATAGATGCATAGGTTGAGGGGAGGATCTGAGTGAAGATTTACATGGATATACAGGATTTGAAGTTATCTGTTTGTTGTAAAGATTGTACCAGTAGTTAGAAGTTCATACTGTCATAAGAAAATTATTTGCATTATATTTTCTTGGTTTTAAACTAACTTTTTCAGGTCAAGCATGGATTTTGACGATGGAGGGAAACTAGTATGATGATTAGAAGTTTAGTACTGCTAGACTTAGTTTATTCCACTTGAAGAATTTTTGTATTGTCAGTACAAAAAGTTACTACTTCTGGGTCTGGATAGTACTGCTTGCAAAGGAATTCATAGATATTTGATGGCAGAATGGGATTAGATAAGCTCTTTAGGTTGATCTTGAGGGCTTATGATGATTAGGAGTTAGTTAAAGCTGCTTGGGTAACTTTTCTACTGATGGGAAAAAGTTACTACTGCCAGGCATACAGGTTACCACTACTAGGCATACTTACCACTGCTGGGTTACCGTTGGAGTAGGTACTGCTAGGGGTCTAAGGTGTAAATTAAAAGGTTTCTTCACCAATAGGTTTCCATACCTCTATATAAACAATTCTTAAATGCCTAATTTACTCACCTAATCTCTCTCCCATACTCTTAATTTACAAACCCTAATCCCTAAATCAATTACTCTTTGCAGACAATCTCAATTACTCTTCAATGGCAGATCTTAAGTTTGTAAAGGATCATAATATGGTTTCTTACTTCATTAAGATAGATGGGAATGAAGGATTTCATCAAATAGTGGACTTCCTCATAAGAAGTCACATTTATCACACTCTCACTGTAAGTCCCACTATCTATATCTCCAACATTGAACAGTTCTGGAATACTGCAAGTCTTAGAATAGTCAATGATGAAAGATACAGTGATGCTATTGTTGAGAATAAGCCTATAGTACTCTCAGAAGCATCAGTCTGAAGTACTATTCTCCTTAATGATATGGATGGGTATACTGAGCTAACAAATGACTAGATTTTGTAAAACCTTTCATTGATGGGCTATAAGGGTGATTTAAATTCTCTTACTTTTAAAAAGGCCCTCTTTTCACCACAGTGGAAGTTCCTTATACATACTGTCTTACACTGTCTTAGCTCTAAATCAACAACTTGGGATCAATTTTCTACAAATATTGCTTCTGCACTTATATGTTTAGCCATAGCTAGAAAATTTAATTTTTCCAAACTTCTTTTTCATGGTATGTGTAGGAACTTAGATACCAATATTTCAAAGAAATTTTTAATGTATCCAAGATTTGTTCAACTCTTTTTAGACAGCCAAATTCCAAACTTGGTACATCCTTTGAATAATACCTATAACCAACCTGTTTTAACTAAAAAGGTATTTTTCAATATGATAAGACAAGGGGTACATTTTTCTGGGAGAGTTACACCTCTGTTCACATCTATGCTGACACAAGCAGTAGTGAGAGTAAAGGTTCAAAGAATCCCCCTGAATTCCAACCAACATTTGCTCCTACTCCACCTAGTGTAGGAGACCAAACCCCTGTAACTTAATCATCCTCTAGACCTGAAAACATTCAAAGCCCTAGGTTAGACTTAGAGGGTTCTGGTAGGAGTCAAGGGGATCAGGTTCAGACACCTAGTGATAGTCCTCTTTCAGGTGGTCCCACATCTGATAGAGCTGAGGGTGGAATGAACCTACCAGAGTTATTTGTTCTTTGCACTAACTTGCCCAACAGAGTTCTTGCTTTAGAATCTACAAAGGCTGCTCAGGCTAAGGAAATCAAGAGTTTAAAGCAGAGGGTGAAAGCTTTGGAAAGTAATAAAAGAGCAAGAGCTTAAGATGTTCATGTCTTCAGGGTTAGAAAGTTCAAGAAGCATGGGATGCGTCAAAAGAAGGTCTCCAAATAGGGGAGGAAATCAGACAAGACAAAGCCAATGTTTGAAGATACAACTTTTGATGACTTGGATGAAATGTTGGTTGAAGGGATAAACTTGGTAAATCAAGAAGATGCTAGAGATCAAGGGAGGCAAGATGATAAAGATGAGGAGCTTGGAAGTAGAGACACTAAAGTGTTCAATGCTAAAGAAGATGTTAGTACTACATTACCAGTTACTACTGCTGATATGTCAGTTACTACTGCCAGTACTACTGAAACTACATCTGTTGAAGTTAGTACTGCTGATCTAACAACTCCATCTGCAACCAAGATAGTGTTTGATGAGGATGAGGATGTCACTATGGCTATGGCTCAGACCCTGATGAAATTAAAGAGTGACAAAGTGAAGGAAAAAGGAGTTGCCATCAGAGATTTGGAAGAATCAGAGACTGAAAGACCTGCAAGATCAGTTCTAACTTTGAAGCCAGTTCCAAAAATTGATCCTAAAGACAAAGGCAAAGGAGTTATTAAGGAAGAACCTGAACCAGTAAAAGTAAAGTCAAAGGATCAAGGTGAAGCACAAATTGAGAGAGATGCTGAGATAGCATTAATGGTTCAAGCAGAATTTGATGAAGAAGCTAGGTTGGAGAGACAAAGACAAGAACAAGCATCTTTGGTCTACATTGCAAGTTTGTATGATGAAGCTCAAGCAAGAATAGATGCTGATAATGAATTAGCTGTCAGATGGACTCAAGAAGAACAAGAAAAGTATACTATGGATGAAAGAGCCAAGTTACTTGCAGAGTATTTTGAAAATAGGAAAAAGTAGTTGGCTGAAGAAAGAGTAGCTGCAATCAGGAATAAACCTCTAACAAGATCTTAATTGAGAAATCTAATAATGACCTATCTGAAGAATCAAGGAACTTATAAGCACAGTCAGCTAAAATCCAAGAGTTTTGAAGAAATTCAGAGGCTCTATGAGAGATAAAAGAGATACAATGAGAGTTTTGCTCCCATAGGATCTGTAGAAGATGAGAGAAGGCTTGAAAATGTAAAGAAAAGATCAGCAGGTTCAAGGATGAAGAGGTGGCTAAAAAGCAAAATACAAACTCTAATCTTGAGGAAGAAGAGCAACTCAAAACCTTTCTAACTGTGGTTCCAGATGAAGAAGGATAAGTGGATTATGAAGTTCTTGATAAAAGGTTTCTAATTGTTGATTGGAAGTCTAAATTTTATCATTTTGATAGATATGGAGTAGAATATGATTATTACAAAGTGTTTAAATCTGATGGGAGTTCCAAATATATCAATACTTTCACTAAGATGGTTACAAGGTTTGACAGGTTAAACCTCTATGAGTTACATAGTTTGGTAAAGCAGAGATTTGAATCAACTACTCCAGAAGGGATTGATTTAATTCTTTGGGGTGACTTAAAGACTATGTTTGAGACAAGTGCAGATATTAAACTGTGGAAGAATCAAGAAGACTGGATTCTTAAGAGTTGGACTTTCTATGAAAATTGTGGAGTTCAGATTTTGCTGCTGGAAGGTGGTATTGAGATTCCCATGCTAGCAGAGAAAAGGTATCTACTTATAAAAGAAACACTTGAGAGGATGTTGGTCTTGAGCTTGACAGTTAAGTTTGTGAGTGATGTTGATCTTGATTTGATAAGGTTTGTCAAGAAACAGATAGAGGAAATTTGAAGTTACTTTAGAGTCTTTTGTATTAGTTAGCTTTAGTTAGTTTAGCTTATCTTAGATTAAAAGAGTCTGTTGTAGTGTATTGAGGGTCGGAAAGTTGAGATGGATATGAGAAAGTTCTTTAGGTGTTGGTTTAATCACCACACAATAAATGGTTATCAGTTCACCATGTTTAACAAAGATTAAGAACTGGCTAGTACAGAGCAAACGGCTTCTGGTAAAGACTTCTCAAATCTGTTGATAACTGATAGTTTGCTAAAAACTACATGGTAATTAACTCACCATGTTTCACAACAAAGAGATGGCTAGTCCAAAGCAAATGGCTCTTGGTAAAGACTTCTCAAATCTGTTGATGGTTGATAGTTTACCCAAAACTATATGGTTATCAATGCACCTTGTTATTGTAATGAAGCATTGGCTATTCCAGAGCAAACGGCAACTGGTAAAAAATCATCAAATCCGTTTATGGCTGGTAGTTTGCCAAAAACTATACATTTATGTAATTCATTTCAAAATGATAAGAATAATTTTTACACTTAATGAATTGATGGTTCTATGTACCTTGTATTGATGAGTTGCTGAGATGCAGTTTTGATGACAAAGATTGGATGCTAAAGATTATTAAAGATTACAAAGAAACAAAGGAGCTCAAGTTCATCAAAGAGAAATTAGAAGAGTAAAGTGGTTGGATACATCCTCCAAGTGATCAAGAAGCTCAAACTAAAGAAACATGAAGATTAAGCAAGTGAACATCATGTTTAGGGGAAGATGGTTAGGAATTATAGTATCCAGACTTACTACTATTAGTATTAGATAGTTAGTACTGCTAGTACATGTGTTAGTACTGGCAGTAGAGTTAGTACTATTAGTAGTAGAGTTAGTACTGCTAGTAGTAAGTTAGTACTGCTAGCATTATTAGTTAGTTAGAGGATAACTATGAGTTATTTTAGGAAGAGATATGTATTATCTCTTCACACGTTTTGTAAGCCCATTAGGGTTTCCTTAGTATATAAAAGGAACCTTACGGCAGTGGTTAGATATATAATTTTCATTAGCATTTCATAGTTAGTAATTTGTAACCTAGCAGATTAATAGTAATCAAAGTTCTGTTTTATTCATTGTTCTTCTTAGCAATATAAGTTAGTTTCCGCATAACTTATATTGTTTATACTCATTGTTGATCTTGTAGTTGATTTGAATCTATTAGATTGGCTACCACCCTTAAATGGGTCTTTCGACCTATACCGATATGAGTATATAATCTAAGTGATAAGCAAAACTGACAAGATAAGATATAACAGGATTGCAACAAAAGCTTGAGATTAACAGAATCAAGATCATACCAAACACTTATTCATTACCATAATGTCACCGAGTAATCATGAGAGATTTAGCCTCTCATGGCTATGAGGTTCATAACATAAGATGATTCAACATGAATTTCCATTATTCTAATATACTAAGATGATATTCTTCCTTGTTCTAGATTGTTTGATCTTGGATCTTTAAAGGATGTGGTGTTTAAGGTTTAAGGCATGATTTGTGTGATGAGAGGAATGGATGAGGGATAGTTGTGGGATGATTAGATGATTGGATGGATGATATGAGATGTGTGAGAATTGGGACTCTATTTATAGGCTGAGAAATAGGCAAAAGTGAGGCGGTTTTGTAAAATTGTACGGCGCACAATAGTAGTTAATGCACTAGCATTTAATTCTTCATTTAATTCTTCGTAACCATTTGGGAAGTGCGGCGCACACAAGGATTTGTGCAGCGTACTTATAGAGTTAATGCTCTTGTTTGACTGAGACTTTAATGCTTCTGACTATGGGGAGAAAGTGCGGCGCACAGTGGTAAAGTGCGGCGGACTTTGGTGACTTGAAGAAGTGCGGCGCACAATGGTAAAGTGCATCGGACTTGCAGACTTCAGCTTGAGATCTCGCATTCTTTTCTTGCATCTTGATTATAATATGCGTAAACACTTGAGTTTTGCTTCTTATGATCATAGAATGTCTTCTAGTAAACATGTATATGTTTTATACTAAAAAGTACCAAAAACTCACAAGAAATGATTAGATATAAACAAATAACGCCTCCCAAAACATGTATAATTTAGGCGTTATCAATGTTTAAGCTATAAGCTAAAGGCTTTAATTCTGAAATATTATGTATTTTGAAAAGGAAGAGCTAAAGCTAATTTATCTAAACAAATTAAGCTATTTAAAAGGTTGAAATGAGCTAGATCTACTTTTAATTATTTATACTAAGAAATGAAATAAGCTAATCGTATAAGCTCTTGTGTAACTTATTCGAAACTATAGAAAAGAAAAAGTGAATCAAAAATAAGTTAAAAGCTTATTTCAATATATAAGCTTAAATCAAATCGAATAATCTAAAATAAGCTTATTCGATCGTGGATAATAAGCTATAAAAACAATAAGCCGAAACTAACCTACTCGAAATAAGCTAAGGAGATACCTACACGAAACTTAAGACACCCTGAAAATTATAGGAAATTATAGCTAATGAAATAAGTGGTAAAGACATTTTACGAAATATATAGAAAAAAGGCCATTCGAACAAACTAGTGTTTATCCCACTACGATCAAGCTATAGAAATAAGTACTTTCGAAAACCCAAACTAGAAAGTAAGCTCTTGAAAATAAAGTTATCTGAAAGCTTATCAAAATAAGCTGAGTGAATAAGCACTCGTGGCAACTTCTTTGTAATCGAATCGAGCTTATTGGATCTTAAAAGAAATAAAGAAGCTAAAGGAAATAAATGAGAAATAAATTATGAAATTGCCTATTCGAATAAGCTATTGAGTAGCTTATCAAATAAGCTGTTTAGAAGAGTTGGATCCAGAATAAGCTATTAAATTAGCTTTTTCAGAAATAAGCAAAAGAAAAGAAATAAAAGAATAAGCAAGAGTGAATAAACTAAGTGACCCAACCTTAATAAGCATCATCATTAATCAAAATAAGCTAGTACAATACGATGGAACAATAAGCTTTAGAAAGCTTTTTACAGATAAGCTAAATCTAAACACTAACTAAGCTACTACTTTTGAAAAATAAAATTAAAAAAAAACTTAACAACTAATGAATCCTACTGCTGGAAATGAGGCTGTATTTAAAGCCTAACAAGGTCAGGGGTAATTTGGTAAATTCCTATTCACGCATTTTGACAGTAATAATATTCCTTTTTGAGCCATCCATTTGCTACCACGCGTCCTTCTAGAACCCTTGGGATTGCTTCCTCGTACTGACCCTTTGCACCAATCATTGACTCGGATCCCGAACTTCGTACCTACCAACCAATCATTACCTCGGATCCCGAACCTCGTACCTCGTACCTGCACATTCTGACATGTCAGAGCTGCCACGTGGCAAGCTATGATTGGACAGACGTCAGAAGTGGGTCCCACCTGACAAGTGTCAGCCACGTGATAAGCCACCCACGTGTCAGCCACGTGGCAATGTCCAAAACCAGGCGTAGCCTGGCTCGAACTCGGGACCTCACGGGTAAGAGCTTAAGGTAAACCACAAGTCCAACTACGCTAGGAAAAGCTCTTATTAACATAGTGCATTATAATTCATTTAAGGTTTTTTTTATTTTGGGCCGATTCAATTAATAAAAGAGGTCAAAAAGGACTTTGACCGGTTCAAATAAAATTATTTAGACCGGTTCAAATAAAATTATTTAGACCGGTTCAAAAGGTGAGGAAGGTACCAATAGATTCGTAATATCGTGCTCTTTCCAATGGAGTGCTCGAGGAATTTTTACGACTTCGTTTGAATCTCAAAAAACATGAAAACGTCGTCGAAACTCACCTGAAAATCACCGCTTTTGCTTTGTTTTTAATCATTTTTACCTGCAAGACATAATAACACATACCAAACATATTTTCAATATAAATACTTATGTTTTATGGTTATTAGTCCATTTTAGTGTATTTTTTGGTATAAAAATTATGTGTGTTTAAGCACATATCAAAATTCCCCCACACTAAGCCATTGCTGGTCCCACACGCAATGTTTATTAAACACGCTAGGAAAGAAAATATTTTGACCCCCCTTAACTAATAACCCCTCACATCAAACAAAAACAGAAAGGTGTTCATCAAGGGGGTATAAGAAAAGTGGTTTGTTTCAAAAACGCCCTATTTTAACCGTTTATTCATTAATAGATATAAGACTAAGTTAAAAATTTATTCAAATTATATAAAAAGCTTTAAGAACGGGAGTTCGTCATCCTTGATTTTCACAATCCCCAAACCAAGCTTAAAACAAAATCACAGCTAAATATAAAATTAGATGCTAACACTACTCATAAATGTTAATTGTGTAAGCGCAGCTACTTCTCGCTCCCTTATTCCTAATTCCTCTAAGGATTTTATTTGGAAAACATAAAGTGAAATGAGATCACTTATTTTAATAGATTATGGTCTTATTATTATAAAGGAGACCGGTTTAAACCATAATTAGTTTGAAATCCTTTCCTAAAGAAACGATTTGCTGAGAATAAGGTCCACATTAAGGTTCTAATTTCACATGATTTAGGGGATATCCTTTTTATTTCATCTGAAACAACTCAACTACGAGTCCAGAGACGGAGGCTTTATTTAGATATCCTCGGAGTTGAAATTTGGCTTTAATATTATTATTATAGCAACAATATTAGGCCTTGGTCCTTTAAACAACTGAGACATCGGGAGCGAACCGACAAGAAACAGTAGTCTTATTTCGACCTCGGGAATTTCCTCGACCTTTTTGAATTATGAGTCAACGGGAGCGAACCGTCAGGAAACAATAAACTTTTACCAGTCTCGGATTATTATTATTATTACTTCCACCTTTTAAACAACTAAGTCAACGGGAGCAAAACATCAGGAAACAGTAGTCTTGTTTCGGCTTCAGTTTATTACATTTAACTATAGCCAAATTTTGAGTCCTGTGGTTTTTTAACTATCTAGACAACGGGAGCGAACCGTAAGAAATCGGTAGCCTATTTCCTCACAACACTTACAAAACCTCGATGTGTACCTTACTTTCATCAGAAGGAATCTCTACGAAGGGATTAAAAACTAAATCATAAAAACTGTTGGGAATTATATTGATTTGATGATACAAAACAATGATACAAAAGAATGGAACAAATGGAAAACAAAAGGATCAAAGTCGTCTATATGGAATTCTACAATGGTGGAGGATTCTAGAAGATTTGGTCAAAGATATGAAGATTTGGTCAAAGATAGATGAAGATTTGGTCAAAGATATAAAGATAAATATTAGGAAGATTTTGTTTCCTAATACAATTAGTTTTCCTTTGTAAGTCTTATGGACTCTATTATATAAAGAGATCCATAGACATAGTTTTAGGTGTGCAACCAAAAACATGTGTGTATCTAAAGTGTAAAGATGTAGACGTCTAGTTGGGTTGGTGTAGCCCCAAGGTATCAAGGTTTCCTTGAACCCTGTTAGATTGTAACCGTTCTATACTGATCATATAGAATTGGGGCTTAGAGTGTAACGTATGAATGTAAAACCTTGTTTAATAACAATGATTCTTTGTTTGAATATTCCGCCTTTGTTATTATAAATCCTAGATTAGTTCTAAACAAACTCGAGCTCAAACGATCTTAATTCCTAACAAGTGGTATCAGAGCCACGGGGCTCTCGATCTAGGATCCTAAGGTTTTATTGGTTTTAGGGTTTTGAAGTTTTTGTTTTTTGGTATTCATAGTCAAATTTGGTAAAGTTAGGGTTTGTATAAACCCTAATTCGGTAAAAAAACAGAATCTATGATAAATTCAATAAAAGTAGATTGGATCTCTAATCTGCTGATGATATAATGACCCTAAAGTTTGTGTTTACTGCTGCTCATTAAAGAAAGTTACAAGATTCTATTACAACAACAAACCCTAATTATTTTTATCAGTCGCAATGGTTTCAGATTCGGTTAAGGTATATTTATATGATTATATCTGATGTTGATCCTTAAAGAGTTACTTGTGTCAAGTTCTTCATGGAGCAGACGCAACAAGATTTGAAGACACAAGTTTATTGGTGATCGTTTCTTGATAAAAAAAGATGCAGCAGATAGTGTGACAAGAAAAGGTTCGTGTTTTGGTATCCAGATCATGTGATTATATTGAAACAATTGGTTGTCATCATCAAGGGGTTCTTGGATAGAAGAAGAAGCAGCAGGTATCACAAAAGGTTTGAAGGCTTAGGTTGATGCGCGTTATATAAACCCTACTGTTAGGGATTTCATTCACCTTCGTTGCTTATTTTGTGATCGTATATGATGCTATATTATTGCTGCTTTCTGGTTTGGTGATGACTGGTATGATCATGGATTGGTTAACCCTAAAACGGTGAGTTCTTTTCATAAATTAATACTGCTTTGGTGTTTGCGTTTAAAGAAGCAGGTTGGGTTATGACTCACAGGTTTTGAGATTGGATCTAATAAAGTATGATGAAACCTTAATGCTAAGAATGATTGGTTTATTTTTGGGATTTGTGTTTATTCCCATGAATAACTTCTTAATGCTGCTATTACTTCAAGAGTATTAAAACTATTAGATTTCGAACAGAAGATTAATGCTGCTTAAAGTAGTTAGTGGTTTGTTACTACTGCTAAGGTTTCCACAAAACAGGTTCAAGAAGATTTTTAGATTGCTTAATTTTTAAGAAGATCATATGGCAATAAGTTTTTAAAGGAAACTTGTTAATGCTGCCATGTATCTACTTAGTGCTGCTAGTTCAGAAACTTAATACTGCCAAAGCAAACAAGAAGAATACATTAGTGTTGTTGTCCCTAATAGTTAGTGTTGTTCATTTATTATTAGTGGTCTGACTATTGGTTTGGTGATTGACTGATGTTATCTGTAGGTTCGTCAAGAGTGTTGTGGATCATTGGCATGGTAATGCAATTAAAAGTTTTTTGTAAGAGAAAACAACAGATAGGTTAAAGATTTAATGGGTTGTAGGATGTATGGATGTTGTGGTATGATGCACGAATTTAGAATGGGATCCGATTTATTATGGAATCTCTAATTTTTAGGGATTGTATTTTGATCCTAAAATAACTTCCTGTATATTAGAAGTAGATGAGATTTTTGTGGCTTGGATTCGGATATTGAAGGTATTAATACTGCTTTACTTAATGCTGTTAGTTTATCTCAAGTGTT
The DNA here is from genome assembly GCA_026074375.1 of Tanacetum coccineum. Taxonomy (NCBI): domain Eukaryota; kingdom Viridiplantae; phylum Streptophyta; class Magnoliopsida; order Asterales; family Asteraceae; genus Tanacetum; species Tanacetum coccineum. The sequence continues at coordinate 50,505 of BQNB010033340.1, forward strand.
AGTACTGCTAGGGTTTTCAAATTGTGCACTTAATACTGCTGCTTGGTTATTAGTACTGCTAGGTTTGAAAAGCAGGTTATTACTTTCTTTATGGTCGTGGCTGATTAAGTTTTGTACCTGCTTTAGCATTAATATATCAGATTGGTTAATACTGCTTGGGCTTTATGGATTTAATGCTGCTAGCTTTATCCAATAATGGATAACACACACACTTTGGATCTCGGATTGGTTTAGATAGAAAAAGGCTGGTTTTGGGATTATTTAAAGAATTAGTTACGGAGACGATTAATCAGTTATTTGACGATGAAGCTGAATTGCTTGGGTAAGTGTTCTTATCATATCTTAAACGGCTAGCAACGTTTAAAGATAACTTGTTCGTTTTATATAGTGTTGACGAAGACTTCCAAAATCTAGCAATGTGTGATTTCTGTTATGGTGCTCAATGCGCACATTTGCTATCACTTAAAGGGGTTACGTTGTAGTGCTCAGTGTCTCATTAAAGATGAGGATTTTTTCAAGAGATTAAGGTCTACTTATACTTAGAGGTATTATGTATGAGTTTGGAGTCACGTAGATAGTACAAGACATAAGACATAAGTTTGGGTTATTCTACTTCAGCATCAAGTTTGTAATACTTAGTTTTCTTCATCAGTAATTATTACAAAAAGCCTACAGAATAAATAGGGGAAGATTGTTGGGAATTATATTGATTTGATGATACAAAACAATGATACAAAAGAATGAAACAAAAGGAAAACAAAAGGATCAAAGTCGTCTATATGGAATTCTACAATGGTGGAGGATTCTAGAAGATTTGGTCAAAGATATGAAGATTTGGTCAAAGATAGATGAAGATTTGGTCAAAGATATAAAGATAAATATTAGGAAGATTTTGTTTCCTAATACAATTAGTTTTCCTTTGTAAGTCTTGTGGACTCTATTATATAAAGAGATCCATAGACATGGTTTTAGGTATGCACCCAAAAACGTGTGTGTATCTAAAGTGTAAAGATGTAGATGTCTAGTTGTGTTGGTGTAGCCCCAAGGTATCAAGGTTTCCTTGAACCCTGTTAGATTGTAACCGTTCTATACTGATCATATAGAATTGGGGCTTAGAGTGTAACGTATGAATGTAAAACCTTGTTTAACAACAATGATTCTTTGTTTGAATATTCCGCCTTTGTTATTATAAATCCTAGATTAGTTCTAAACAAACTCGAGCTCAAACGATCTTAATCCCTAACAAAAACCAAGCAACCTTATTTATTGAAATTTTTTTATTGCAATTATTTAGCTGATGGGAGCCAAAAGCCACATCTAACTGTTATGAGCTCTAAAGAGATCAAACTACTCCACGCTTAGCATCTAACTTATATGTAACTCTATTATTTTTCGTTCTTTGCAAAAATTTTAAGTCTTGCAAACGCTTAGACTCGAAAGATAAGGGGAAAGTAAGAGTGCAATACTCGGTCAAGTCAGAATCTCCCTAGTTCTAGCCTACGGGCCTACTTATTTTTATATATTTTTATATCATCATTATTATTATTATTATTATTATTATTTATAATAATAACAAAACAATATATTGGTCAAAATGAGGTTGCGTGGGGCACAGACAAGCACATGTATGATAATTTCGACAGAAATCCATAAAATTATTTGGACTGGTTCAAAAGGTGAGGAAGGTACCGATGGATTCGTAATTTTGTGCTCTTTCCAATGGAGTGCTCGGGGAATTTTTACGACTTCGTTTGAATCTCGAAAAATGTGAAAACGTCGTCGAAACTCACCCGAAAATCACCGTTTTTGCTTTGTTTTTAATCCTTGGTACCTGCTGTTGGGAATTATACATTCCTGTATAATTGAGTTGATAAGACAAAACAAGAATGAAACAAGAAGGACTTAAAGGAAAAGGA